>CAJPEX010000970.1:19871-72721 GCA_905338405.1 Notodromas monacha
TTTTTTTACCTAGAGGTTTTTCGCAAGTGTCTTCGACTTATACTTCAATGTCAGCACTGTTCTATGGTGCACATTCAAATGGATGAAGGCTCTTCTAGAGAGAATTAAAGTATATTAAATAGTTATATTTGTTAAACCCAATACAGTTGTCTTCCGAAGAGCTGAAAATGCTAGGACTAATTTAAAATTCTGCGTGACAGAATGAAATTTACACGGAAGACAATCATCCTTAAATAAGAATCGGCATCGCTTGAAAAGGTGATACGGGGAAAAGCTGTTGAAGGGTCACACTGTACAAAATTTCTGACAGACTGAGAGAGTCTCTAGTTCTACCCAAGGAAATTGCCTCAAGGTTATACTGCGTCGCTTTTAAACTGTACAATTTTACCTTTATCCCCAGCTTATCAGCCTCAGCTTCAAAATCAATTAGACTTCGTTTATATCAAGAATTAATAATTTATTAATGGACTGCAATCGTGCCTAGTGGGACTAAGACACCTGGGCACCATCTTCAGGCCCCAACCAGGCAGAATGGCGACCAAGCGGAGATTCAGGGAGCTGTTGGACGACGATTGCTGCGGGGTGTGTCCCCCGTGCAGCTGCTGCAAGCCAGTGACCTGCTGTTGCCCGCCTTGCTGTCCAGTGCCCAATTGCTGCCCGTGCCCGACTCCGAAGCCCTGTTGCCTTTACCCACCGTGCGACCCGAAGCCGCCAGAGTGTCCGGGCACGTGTCCGACGCCCGTGGCGTGCCCGTGCAAGGGCTGCGTGTACCCGGACCCACCGCCGCCGTGCCCGACGCCCACTCCGCCAGTGTGCCCCATCCCGCCTTGCGGATGCATCCCGTATATTAAACCCAGGCCGTGTTGCTGCATGCCGCCTTGCTGCATACCTGAGCCGTGCACGCCACCCTGCCCGCCGGCGCTGTGTAAGCCGCCCAAGTATTGCGACGACGCGGATGATGCGGTGCGACAGCGATGCGATGATTCGGACGCAAATGCGTCTTATTGCCGCAGCGGGTCTTCTACGGGATTCACCGGATTTGTAAGATTTTCCGAGGAAAAAAGCTTCGATTTTTTCCATGCGATTCCTGTCGAATTGATCGATGGCATTCAAGCGGGCAACTCCGCTTGCTTAATTTTGACCCCAACTATAACTGCTATATCTGTCCAATGTTCATTCGCGCTTATTTACCGCAATACGGTGCTAAACTATTTCTTGATGTCTGTTCTGTTCTTCCATCACCCACAAATTCTGGTGATCAAATTATTTTTCAATTTAAAAGACAAAAAAATAATACTTTTTATAATTCGTTCAATTGACCAGCTGATTTCTGCAGTGTCCCGTGTCCGTATACTTTCCTTCCCATGTCTGCTGAAAAGTTGAAAAATCTGACAGCGTGCAAAAATCAGACTTCCTCATCGATCAAGATGATGCGAACCTGATCTATTCAAAGTAAAATTTACACGATGCATGCGTCCACTCATCCCAACATACTGGAGTCTATAATCCAATAGTAAGCTTTGACAGTAAACACTGGACTGCCGTAATTTTCAGAAGTGCTGAATAAGCTAGAGATAACTCGATTAAAATTCAGACGAGACTTGAGTTATTGACATAACTTAAAGTCTGATTTGATATTTAATCAAGCCCAGGCTGTTTGGATCATAAAATGAATTGGTTTCTATGTGAATAAACGAACGATGAACCAATTACAATTTATAGTCCGGCGATTTATGCATGGCACCTGAGACAATCAACTCAACCCTAGTTGAGAATCGTTCAATCGAAGCAGTCCCTCGATCAGACTGAGGAATGTGTCAGCCGTGTTCTATTTGCCCCTTTCAGATTAAGAACAGCGGCACTAGGCTAATCCCTGGCGGCTTTTGCCAGAACCATCATTAATGATAGAAATAAAAATCCATATTGAAAAGGTTTCACCAGAGAATCTTGAAATTGACGATGTAGTCCAGCTCGAGGTAGATTTTTTGAATAATTCTGAGTCCTTTCATTGCCGGACTCAAAATCTCATTCCTCTTTCTCCTTTCAGCAACGAAATGAAGTGCTAAGGAATCAGAATGGATGTGAGTTGTGCTACCAGGCTTGCCCGCAAGTGATGTCTCCGCCACCGTGCCGAATTCCATCAACATTTTTCCAGTCCACTTTCCGAGACGAAGACTTCGAATTCACACCTGCGCGTAACTCCGCTTCGCAATCTCTTCAAAGCAGGAGAGACTTGACTCAGAACTACGCACAGAGGAAATACCAGTAGCTAATGCTTGCTGCTCCTCTTTTGCTTCCCCATCAGTGAACCAATCGGTAGCGAGTACTGTACTTGTAGCAACGCGTGTGTTTCCAGAGTGACTCCACTTCCGGCTCAACTTTTCATCTCTTGATACTTTCTGCACATCTTCATTTTTTTCTTCGAATTGCGGGTTATTTACTCTGCGCAATATTTGGACTTCGGTTTACAATGCACACGCACGATTTTTTTACTGAATGACGCTAAAATACTTCGTGGGCGTATGAGCATGAATACATCATGCCTTAATCAGATGCGTTCGTTTTTTCACCGAGGGATTTTTTCCCCTGCTCAAATACAATACTGTAGTGCGTTGAACGCTTAGCGACAGTTGCAATGAAACTTTGTTTCACTAACAAAGCTATTGAAAAGCTACCTTTGAATACGGAGTTACTTCAAAACGGAATTCCGTTTGTTCGCCAAATGCGAATATGATCTTGCCAGCACATAAAAAAATATTCTGAATTTAATTAAGCGCAACCATCTTGAGGTTTACTGTTACCAATGAAGGGACTGAAATGGAGGTCTGAGGAATTCACTACAAAATTGTTCGAATAAGAATCCCGATCAAATCCGAAGCAGCCTGAATGGCTTAAAATGATCCATTTATCCGGACTTTTTAATAGAACTGAGAGGCGAGTAAAGCCTTTTACTAAAACAAAAACAAAAACTCACTGCGAAAACTGTTCCCTTAGTAGCACCTCAATACAACGAAGAACTCTCGCTGAGCCCAAGGTAGTTTATTCATATGAGGCGCATCCATGCTCATTCACATTTGACATTCAACAAGTAAAATCCATGAAAAAAATACGATGGTTGCACAAACCGCCAACGTCTTATCACAATTTCGCGAAAAATCAGGCGTATGAGCATGAATACATCATGCCTTAATCAGATGCGTTCGTTTTTTCACCGAGGGATTTTTTCCCCTGCTCAAATACAATACTGTAGTGCGTTGAACGCTTAGCGACAGTTGCAATGAAACTTGTTTCACTAACAAAGCTAGTGAAAAGCTACCTTTGAATACGGAGTTACTTCAAAACGGAATTCCGTTCGTTCGCCAAATGCGAATATGATCTTGCCAGCACATAAAAAAATATTTTGAATTTAATTAAGCGCAACCATCTTGAGGTTTACTGTTACCAATGAAGGGACTGAAATGGAGGTCTGAGGAATTCACTACAAAAATGTTCGAATAAGAATCCCGATCAAATCCGAAGCAGCCTGAATGGCTTAAAATGATCCATTTATCCGGACTTTTTAATTAATAGAACTGAGAGGCGAGTAAAGCCTTTTACTAAATCAAAAACTCACTGCGAAAACTGTTCACTTAGTAGCACCTCAAAACAACGAAGAACTCTCGCTGAGCCAAAGGTAGTTTATTCATATGAGGCGCATCCATGCTCATTCACATTTGACATTCAACAAGTAAAATCCATGAAAAAAATACGATGGTTGCACAAACCGCCAACGTCTTATCACAATTTCGCGAAAAATCAGGTTCCACGATCTTAAACCGGTGAACCTTCAACTCATCCGAACAAACTCAGAATGTTCGAGTATTTACTGTTAATTTTTTCAAAAAGTCTCAAGGGATTTTCTTCCCTCAAGTACATTTTAAATTTTGCAAGTGAAACCAGTATAAAAATGTTCGTTTTTGGTCATGATTTCAAGACTTCTCAGCGCTGTCACATGAGGTTCGACCAACATCAAAACTAAATTTCTATGAAATCAGCCTCAACTCAATACTTCAGAAGCACGATCATAGATAAAAATGTCAAACGGTAGAACTTCGATCGAATATTTCAATCCAATCGTGCTCTACGACGCTGCACTTGAACACCAGGTTTCATTCTTCTGTTGCATGTGCGCCGGAAAACTCGGATCACATCGTCGGTTATCAGGATTCAAAGCTAGAAAAAAAAAAACCAGATGACGATTCCATCAGCACCGCGATTTGAACGCAGGAAATCAACGTAGACCTCACAAATGACACAATTTCATTTCCATCCAATTTCCTGACTTGACACCTGAACAAGCTCAACTGAAAGTTTCGATGGACGGTCCACATCGAATATGAGTTTCTCATTCGAAGGAATGTTAATGCCACGACATACGAAAGCGAAATCGTAAAAATGACAATCTCACGCTAATGTAAGACGATCTCACGCTCACAAAATTGATCACAGAAGCACGGGAACTTCACGGGGATGCAGCGAAAGCCTCCGGGACTCAGTTCACAATAAAAATCACCAGTCATTAGGTGAAGCCTCCGATCAAAACGTCACAATACCGCAGATTCTACAGGATGTTGAAAAAGTCACAGCGAGAAGAAATGATCACTACTTTTACGCGTTTCAAATCTTGCGTGAAGGCATGCGGATACACTCGTACATCAACATTTTTCCTGAGCGCTTAGTCGGCCTAAAAGTGGCTGAAAGCAAAAAAATTTAACAGGAATGGTCGTCGGATAAAAAACATGACCCTAAACCCAATGAATCTTTTTCCGCCCTTCAAGCAAGGCTAACGCGAAAACTGTAGGATCGCAGAAGTACACTGGATGGAACTTTAATCGTAGTAGTGTAAGAATTCCGTTAACTGACATATAATCACAACATGAGACACTTTCTCGTTATTCTGAGCAAAAAGGGAACTAGCTAAATTATCAGCGAACAACTTTTTGAACATCCCATATCAAAGAGCCTTTCCAGTTCCAGTATCAATCAATTCCGCCAAACTAATGCAATCGTCGAAGAAGTCAGCACTCGATTAGTACGGGCAAGAAGTAATCGCGATTTAAGCACATAATTTGTAAACCAACAAAACAAGAGATTGGCTCACGGGAATCTTAGACGGTGTCAACACTTTCTTCACCGATCCACTGGCTCAGTTTCGGATCACTCAATTTCTCAGGTTGCCAAACTTCCGTAGTCACTCACCGGGTTCCGGCCGCGGCGCCCAAAGGTGGACGGCCGTATCATATCTTCATCCGGTGGGCTGAGATACAATGCCTTGAATTCACCACAAACTCGCTCCCAGAAGGTACTGGGTACTACTTCGTCGTCGTTCGTACCATCTGACTGGAAATCAAAGTCCGCAGTTTCTACGAGAAACTGACTTCTGTTCTGGAAGTAGTAGGCCACCCCGAAAATAACGAATACCATCGCCAAAACGCTGCAAAGCACCGGGACTATGATTGTCGACAGCTGAGGCTCACTCGCAACTGCAAAAAATAAAAATCGAACATTTTAAAACTTGGTCGTCAGGAACAATTCGAAGAGAATGAAACAAACAGTAGCTAGAAAAGTATCGTCGATTCAACTGATTGGACACAGTCACGAAGATTAAAGGTTAAACGGTCAATATTCGCAACAAAACCATGTCAATTAAAAATTGAATCCACAGACTCAGAAGTATGCGTGGAAAGATTAGCAACAAATGTTAAAGGTTGGTTCGTTCCAACTTCATGCTCTATGTCCTCAAATCCATTCTGTCCTTCGTCATTACATAGATGTGGTGCGAATCACGTCGAACTCTTCGAAGTTGAGCTTCGTTGCGTCAGTTCCGGTTTTTACATCAAGTTGCTGTTATCATTAAACCGAAAATATACTTTTTTTAGATTCATGCGACAACTGCCGGAAATTTCACGGAGCGACTTTGGGTGAAAAAAGCGAAGATTTGAGGTTTCGAAAATTTTTTTTTGAACATCATGTTTCTTGTACATAAGCTTTTTTCATCAAGTATAGTACTATTGAAAATTCAACGAAAAGTTGTGCTTCAGACTAAATTTCTCACAAAATTTGCTGAAATGGACTGTCGAATTTAAAATTCCGAACAAAAAAAGAGACGTAATTCAAGCGGGAATTCGCGCAAAATGATACTAACCATCATAGACGTTGACGGCAATAGCCTTGACTATCTTGCTCACAGAATTCTCCATTACAAGCACCATCGTATAAACCCCATGCGTGGGAAAGTAATGCACAACGCCAAAGTCGCACACGTACTGTGTTACGGGCATCAAACAGGTTTCCTTGTTTGTCACGTTGTAGCTGCCTGTTTTCGGCAACCAGCATCGTTTCCATGGTCCCGTACCCGCGCACGACACATTCAATCTTAGCAAAGTACCTCTCGGCAACCAGGTATTTCCAGTGATGTTGAGGGCATCAATCGGATCAGAGATATCCACATCCGTTTCGAAAACTCCTTGAAGAAAAAATGGCCTGCTGTCGTCAAATTCTGCGCGTTGTTTCGATGGTACCAGCAAGGATTCGACGGACTGCAAAATCCCGCGTTTGCTTCTCGCTGCCAAAGCTGATGTGAAATTTTTTGGAGGGACAGTAGTTGCATTGGTATCGGTTTTAGGTGTGGTAGTTGTTGGAGCAGTTGTTGTTGCGATGGTCGTTGTAGAAGTGGTTGTAGATGTCGTAGTTGTGGGCTGGTTGAAATACGCCGTTACAGTCACTCTCAATTTCACTTGCCCGATAGACGTCAAATTTTGAGTATAGTTTCCATTGACGGTCGTGTTTTGCACGACGTCATTCACATCCCAAAGAAAGGATGTCATACTGGCTTTCCCAATCAAGTCGTACGGATCGTGCAGCTGCACAACGAAAGTTGTCGGCACTTTGCTTGACCCGAGATACAAGTTTGACACAGAATCCTTCGTCAGCTCCGTGCCATTTTGAATTGCCACCACACGACCATTCAGATACTCAGTTACTTGAAATTCGATGCTTCCACTGGCAATTTCGACGGGGAAAATTTTGAAAGTCGTCGTCGTCACCTTCAGAAACATTTTGTAGACGCCCGGTTTCTGATAATCGAAAGTCACCGACGATGACAAATCGGTTTTCGTTTCAACCAAACTCTGTAGAAAATATTCAGCATGAATGGCACACATAAGCAAAAAAGCACGGATATTAGCTCGTCAGTCACACGTCATACGATCGCGTCAGGACATTCGACAGCGACACAAAAACGGCAATTCAGGATATTTTGCGTGAGAAACACGAGGTTCTACAAAACTTTAAATAAACGGCATAACAATAAAACAAATTCGAACAACGCGAACACCACTAATAGAACGACGCTAGAGAAATATCAACTACAGGAGAGTGAAACGGGCTAATGATCGCCAACTTCCAGGGTAATCGAAAATCACGGATAATTTAGAACTAGGAAAAAATGTATCCCACGAAAACTTGAGGTTAGCACAATACGCAAAATAAAAACAATCAAGTACACTTACTACAGTATCAAAAATAAACAGCATTTGAGGCCATTGTGTCGTTTGGGCGAATACTAGCAGCAAGCAGAATTGTTTGTGACGCATTACACGATTTTTGGAACGACTCGAAGCACGGATGATGGTGGTTGTACTGGGCATGTTTTGGCACCAAAATCAAATTATTTTCTGTCATACAATCCATGGAATGAGGAATGAATTAATTTCACATGCGCGGGGATAAAAAGCTGGGACATGACAACCCTAACGTTACCCAACCGCATCACTGTCTGACATTACGAAAATAGTTCGCAAAATTGCTATTTTGGGAACTGTCGCGCACGATTGGCTGAAAGGCATGCGCCATAATTCAGGTTCACACTCAATTTACCGGTGATTCCCCAATACTACGAGAAGTTCATTGCATGGTTGTTTTAACTTACGTGACTTTCACGATAATCATCGGACCAACTGTAAGTGTATGCTTGTCCATCGGAATGCTTCGGATCATCGATCTTCGCAGAAAATCCGCATTGTGAACCTTTCACAGTTGGAGAGTTCGAAGACATGAACAGCGTTGCTGCCGCAGTTTTTCGAACGACCAAGAATAGAAGCAATGCGGACACTGAGATTCGCGTTTTCATTCTCACATGCAGTACCTGCACTTCCAGAAAATAAAAGCACATCAGAATGGAAAACTGAAGGTAAATTAGGGAGGAAACCACTGCGGCGAATAAACAAGATTATAAAATATATTAACACGATCCGAAGCAAGTGTAACCCTACACACAAGGTTCGTCGCTAGAAATGCCGATAACCATCACTGCAGAAGAAGAAAGATTTAAACTTCTGCGTGACCGTTTCCGGGATCGCCGACTTCCGGACAATCCTTCTTGCGGTTTCTCTGTGCTCCTATCCACGGCTTTGTTGATATCAACGCGGACTGGCGCAGAAATCGGAGCAGAGTCTCCCATCGTCATGGCTGTGATACCAATTCCAACCTCACCAGAATTCAGGTCGGAAGACTTATGTCTCTCCGTCGACTTTGAGCCGCTAGACTTGTTCAAAATGTCCTTCGTTGTCGTAGAAGAACAGAACAAATTTTTGGCACATGAAACGTTCCCGTCCTTCTGCGCGGCAGATGTCGTTTCCTTTCGCTTAGATCCTGTAATTGTTCGTTCGCTGCTCTTCCGTTTTCCCACCTCAACTTCCGCCGAAAACGCGAAAGAAGCATCTTCGCCGTTTTTAACCACGCGGAGAGTACGTAAACTACTCGACGAATCGTTTTTGTCAACGTGAGATGTAGTGTTCAGGATATCTTGCCGGGGATCCTCAACATTCGCTGACAATTTAGCAACCTTCTGAGAAACGCCTAAACTAATTTCAGGGATACTTTCTCGAACGTGTACTCTCACTTCGGAAGTTTTATCTTGAGTATCCAGAAGTTGTCGATCACTTCCGAAAGGTTCAGGGCGAATGACCGGAACCCGTCCTCTTTCACTGACGTTCTCAAGACCACCACGACCTTTTTTAAAAGCCCTTTCGGAGAGATCTTTCCCAGACTCTTCAGACGAAATCGCGCATATGGAATTTTCAGTAAGTTTAGAATCATTCACGACAGGTGCAAGAGTTTGTCGAACGGAATCTTGCACAGACACGCGCTTTTCGGTATCAGAAACGGACTTCTCGATTCCTGTTGCGGCATTAGCCTGAAGAGAACCTTCAAATGAGGTTCGAAGCGAAGAATTCGATACATCTGATTTGGGCGGAATATTTTCACGAGCAGCAAACTCGTCCTGCACAGGTGAACTTAGTGAACACGACTTCGCATCAGCAGATTTCCGCGTACTCAATTTTACTTCATTAACGTCAGGAATTGGACAAGCTTCGGGAGACACTGAACGACGACTTCCGATGCTGCAGGAGGCTTCCGGCAATGAAGCGCGTTTATCAAGCGGGAACGGGGACGGCGGCTCGAGCAACGAAGGATGAACTTCAAAAAGGCTGTCTGTGTCTGAAAATTCCCCGGTTACATTCTGGACTTTGGACCGGGAACGCCTAGCAACTCCTCGAGACCGGGGTTCTTGTCGTCGTCGCTTTTTCGGGGATTTTTTTATCTCGCTCTTCATACCCGAAGTTTGTTCTGTCTCATGCTCGCATTTCGAAGCTTGAATACGGGGCGAAATTTTCAAATCATTGTTTGGTTTTTTTTCTCGGCTTCGTAGGGCATGCTGATGGGAAATCTTTAATTGTGGTCGAGATTCGGTTTGCGGCATCTTCGAATGATTTTCTTGCTTCGCTGCTCGACTTTTTCGCGCATGCACGCTCGGCAGCTCCGATTGATCGGACGAAGGATGACGAAACTCTTCGTGAAGCACATTCGGACGATACTGATTGCGACTTTGTCTCCTGCAATCAATTTTCCGGTAAGGATCCTTATTATCCTTGAAATGTCGATTTCTTGGATGACCGAATACAGGTTTGGAACGATCATTCAGAAAACTTTTATTTTTCTCCAATCTCTCATCGTTGGGGCTGGTTTCCCTCGCATCTCGAAGCTGAAAATTTGCACGGCGGTCTTCACGGGTACTCCTCAACCGCTTGTGGGAATCCGTAGTCATTCTGCATTTTTTGGGTATTTCTGGTGATGAATCGCACGATTCACGCTCGATTTCACCCTCACTCATTTCAATCTCCAAGGCAGTTCCAAGATTGCCGACATTGTCCACTGTATCCCATGAATCGTTCTGTGTTATTGCGCTTTTGCGTTTGGAAGAGCTCGTAGAAATGAGCTTTTCTTGGTTAGAAAGAATTTCATCGAGAGGGAACGACGTACTCGTATTGAGTTCGGCGCGTTCTTTCCGAACGTTCACCATACGCTTGGAGGCAGAATTTAACTTTTCGAGGATGGCTTGATTCCTCAGTGCAGAAGAGGAGCACGGAGGATTCACAGGAGATGCGTTTTCATACACGGTTCTAGTGAGATCGCGAGGAGTTATCGCATTTACAATCGTATCCTCCTTCTTCTTACAGGTTGGAGTAGCCGCATTTTGAATCTCGTTTGACCTGACACTCGTTTCTCGAAGCATTGTCGGAGTGAGTTCATTTTTACAAACGCTGCTTGACAATCGGTCCGCGGTAGATACTTTCGGTTTCCGTTCACGGTTCGGGGTCACATTTTTTGTACACGGAGACCCTTCTGTTGTCAATACGTGGTTTTCTGGAGATTCGCTCGTTTCCTTTTCTTCCTGCTTAATAATATCCACGGAAGATTGTTTCTCTGGCAATGAAGGCAATGAAGGACGGTGCGAAATTTTGACTGCGTCAAATTCGTTGACCGTTTCTCTTCTCGTGTCTGCATACTGCCTTTTGACCTCAGCATGACTTTGCGTACTACTTCCAGGCTCGCAGTTTCGACGCACTTCAGTATGTAGGCTGGGAGGTCCAAATCCACGACGGAACAAGAGCGTATCGTATCTGGATGGAAAACTTTAGGGTTAATTTTTGCACAGACTTTTTCCAATCACCGAAAACTCGGCGGTCGTACACAATTCGAGGGATGATCAAGAAGGTTCGGCGAACGTTACTAGGCCAACCAAAATGAAAATTGCTTCTGAGCTCTGGAATCTAAAGCTTTTTTCAGTTTGTCAAAAGCTTCAACATGCTTGATATTGTCAGTCGGTTGTGAGTATCGTGACGGACTGCACCAAAGATGTGTTTTTCTTGATTCATTGAACAGCGGCTAACAACGGACTGACAGCACCAGCAACTTTAAAATTTGCGGCACATGACGACAAATCTTTCTGGTGACTAGCATAACGCAAAAAATTCGCAGCTCTGTCCCAGGCGGACACTTTTCAGCAAGGCCTGCCACATTTTTTCATCACGCCTCGCGCAATTAGAACCATAAAACACTGAAAGTGCTTCGGCAATTAAATATGACACATATGAAGAAAAGAAATGTTCGTCAAAAATCACGAAAACGAACTTATTCTGAAGGTCACGAAGTAAGGCATCTTTTCGCCGGGATTCTTCTCTCGCAGTCGTCAGCAGAGACTTGATGTTTCTGGAAAAATTTTCGCATTCTTGCTTCCATTTCTCGGTTTCTTGCTTGGCTAAATCCCTCTCCGCACACACTTGCTCGAACTGCGGGTCGAAAATATCCAATCAAAACAGTAATGAATAGTACCACATCGTTCATCATTACGTACCTGCTCTCGAGCAATGAGCTGCGATTCATTTTCACCGGGCGTTATAATATTCTCGTATATATCGAAGTCATCCATGCTTCACAAAATTGAAAGCATTTTATTACCGAAGGCCTTTCGATAGTCATGGATTCAAAACCTGTAGGGAAAAAATTTAAGGGTTACATAGAATACAGCTAAACTTACCAAAAAAATTAATGATAAAACAGAGCAACGTAACCACTTCGCCAAGTCGGTCGCCTTCACCGGATCTGACACCTTGTATCTCTTACACAACATGATTTACGAATTCGTCATGAACAATTCAGAATATTTCCTAGTTCCGCATATAAAACTCAGGAAAATGGAGCCCGCTCAACATAATATCCCAAAGTTCCCTCTCACAAATGCCAACGTCCCTGAACAACGCTTCTTCAACTACAGACGCGGTCCGTTCAACGCTCTCAATTCGAACAACACAAGCGTTCAACGCCGCTCCCGCATCTTAATCGAAGAATATTCGATCGTATCATAGCATCGAAATCTTTAAGAGCTATCTTAGAAACCAAAATATCACATCATCAAAATGAGCGAAGTTGGGAACATCAAGGGATCGACATACACAGCGAGAATCATCAATGAAAAGGCCGTCCGAACCAATTCCGTCTTTTTCGAAAAGTGGACACATGGAGTACGGTAGCAAGTGAAAACTTGCTGTAAAAAGCGTTTACGACACAGAATCCCACATTTAAAGCATGTCGTCGCAAAACTGACACTTATGGGCCAAAAACATCTACGAGGGGCAACTATTCTGAATGCATCGCACAAAAAAATCTAATTACAAGTCAAATCAGACGACCCAATTTGGCTTCGAGAAGGTTCCCCATCTCCCTTGGATACTGCTCATGATTCACGAAATTCACTACAAAAAAATGTTCCACACGAATTTACAAAGAAGCACCGAAAAGTCAAGGTTAATTTCATCAGTTACTTTTTCATACATTTGCTCAGCATAATAGTCCACCAAGGGTACTAAATTTCAAGAATTTTCCAATTCTTTCGATGCGCTTCTCCTTCCCGAATATGTCTGTGTCTGAAAAGGAAAAGTACGTCTTCGGAGCACTTCATCTATCACGAACTACGGTATATATTTTTTCATGAAAAGAAGATAGGAAATGTAAGCTGAGAAGCGCAACTTGACCAGCATAATCTGTTTATGAAAGAAAAATGTTGGCACAAACGGTCATCTACTGTGTTGGTACACGTTGCAAGAAAAGAAAGAGAAAGCACAGATCTGGCTTTAAAACTGGGGAAATGTTGCTGCTACCCTCGGCGGATTGATCAGATTAACGATACCGGTTTACGAGCATTATAGGCTTTTCCGACCAAGACAGAGGCATCAGATTCTAAAATAAGTGTTATTGCACGATTGATTCTACATGGTCACAGAGAGAATTCCAGAGAACATCATTAATCGGTGAGCAGGAACACGGCTGCAAACCTTAGCAGCAGGTCGCTTCTGAAGGGTAAATACGACTCTCTCAAGAAGACTTCTCTGATGTCACTGTTCGGTCTGAAATGAACGTTTCAGAGTTCAAGCTGCGGTTAGATGAAAGATACCGGTACACGAGTATTGAACCCTTCCACAATTTCCTCCCCAGCGAAGCCCACCGGCTTGAGGTATCTGCTTTTTCCGAAACCTTGACTGTAACATCATTGTACTGTCTCAGTCACAAGTGCTACCAAGAATTTCGGGCCACAAAATGTGAATTTTCATCCCGTACAGTGGTTAAAAAAAAAAAGACAAAAACTTGGGATAACTCCGTCGAATTTTTCACGGTTTCAAATATTGACGAGGTTTTCTTCCGTTCGGAACTCTAGCATTCAATTTTCAAAGCCTATACAGCAAAGCAAGACCTCAAGAAGCCACGTTGACTTGGGGAACAAAAACCAATTCTTGACACGGTCCAACCTCTTCCCGCAGCAAGAATCGAAGCTCAGACGATCGGGGCTCATCACTGGAGGATTCCTCATTCTCTGCTGGGTCCAGATCGATTCCAATATGCTGAACAGAATCAGAATCGCGAGAACTTTTCCCTCGTTTTTTCTTCCGCTTCTTCGGGTTCTTTTCATCGGGATACAAAAGATCTTCGTCCCAATGTCGCTTTGATTTCTTTTCGCGCTTCGACTTCCTGGTCGCGTGTAAATTTACAACTGTACCACTCCCGTTCGGTCCAAGAGATATTTTCAAAACGGGGGCAGGCAAATCAGCAGCCAATCCGGCGTCTTCGAAATAACGATTTCCATTTTGATTCAAGTCCTCCAAGCGAGTGAGTTTCATGGCGGCATCTAGTTTCACTTTATCGCCGGACAGATCGACGGAGCAGGGTTTCAAACTCGCAGCCGGGGATCGCGGGCGCGACTTCATCTTACGATCCCCGATGTATTCCGAACGTTCATTGCACACGGCTCTGCATTTGGAGCAAAGCACATTCCGAGGTCTTAGGCGAACGTTCAGACGGGACGACCGAGCTTCACGGAACTTGGCCGGTGGAATGATTGTGCGACGCAAATTCGGCTTGCTTTCGGCTCCTTCGGGCTTTGACCAAAAATACGTCATGCGCTGGGAGACGAGCGACAGTTTGTCAGCTTCTTCGTCGGCAGTCTTTGAAGGGTACACTCCGCATGGAATATTTCTAAAAATATTGAGTCGACGATGAGCTTGAATACAATCGTTAATACCATATGATCAAACCGTTTCAAATTGAACACAGAACTATGGTAATTGACCAGATAAGAGAAACGACTTTTCTAGGAAATAGGAACGATGAATTAGTCGACGGATAATCAAGGGAATTTTCGAGACCCATCAGCGGGTATCTGCAGCTCGGAAGTTCAAATATAAATATTTTTTTCTCGATCATGTACCGTATTTACACGAGTACTACGCGCATTTTTTCCCAGAAATTTAGGCAAAAAAGTAGGGTGCGTGTGGTACTCGGGTATAAATTTATGGAGAGAAAAATTGGGAAAACAGTGCGAGTCATGGTAATAAATGAAAAAATGAAGAGGAAATGCATGACGCCAAGTTTCCTTTTCCATGAGAAATAATGGTCAAAGAAATAACCATTTCAGTTACTGGGACTCTAGTGGGAGAAAATAAAAATAAAAAAGATTCCCCTAATTGAGGAAGTCATGAAATATGAGCGCAGTTTAAATGTTATAGTAGTTGGTAAATAACGGGAAAGACACAAAATTAATGCAGAAGAAAAGATAGATCCACACAAAAGCCTCACGTTTTCACGATTTTTCCAATTTTCAAAACACAAGAACTTGGGTGCGGGTCATACGCGGGGATAAATGTTTCGACAATTTTACCACCAGAAAAAAATTTAAAAAACTGGGGTGCGCGCTTTATTCGAGAAAAGCCAGCTACCATAGAATCACAAACCTCCATTCGTGCGTACTAGTCGTCTTAATAGAGTGCCTCAAAATACTGACTCAATCTTTTTATGATCATTAGGAGATTCTGGGTAATTTTTCTAAGTCCCTTTAATTAATAACTTGAAATATATTATTGAAAATGCAACGCCACGAAGTGAGACATCGAAGAAATACACAATGTTGATACAATTCCTTCAAAACTTTCAGCATCTGAAGAGCGAATATCCTTCACCTGAGGGGAATTCCATTTATGGACATCGATACCGTACTGTACATAAAGAAGGTAAAATTGGACATCGGGAGAGGAAATAAGCGTCTTGGAATTCGTGAAAGTCAGGCAGTTTACAAGACATTCGCCTCATATAGATCAATCATCGAAGTTTGCGAAGAGTTACCTCCACGAGACTACGAACGAATTCCACGAACACATATGGCAACACTACTCACTGTCGTGTGGTGTTCATTAGCACGCCTCGGTACAGTGAAGTGCCATCTCTGTATGAAACGACGAGCATGTCCGCAAGTCTACTCTCCACGCACACGCTGACCGTCAGCGTGCTCACCGAAGCCATGCTCAACACGTCACACTAGCTAGCCGATTGATTACTGGATCGCTCACGATCTCATCTCGCGACCGCTCGCGAATTACCACTTGTTGAAATCGACCTGACGAATCAACCAGCATGAATGTTTTTCATGTCAATTAAAATTACGTGTCCGAGGCCATACATCTATCCTGAAGTCCAATACACGCCACAGAATTCCTTCGGGGTTCATGATAGCAAAGGAATCTACCTGTTGAAATAATGCACCATTATAATCGGATATTAATCGCAAAATACTAGTTTGTCACGAGACCTAAAATTCAACTGAACAATACGATCAACAATTTATTGTCAGATTATCACCGAAATTTAACTTTTAGATCGCCAAAAAAATAAAATCACGCACGATCTTCATCTTAAATGTAATGCAACTAAATTCAAAAAAGGAATTCGAAACTTTGCGTCAATCAATTTTAAACGGGATATCAGTCACACATGTTTTCAATACATCCATACAATTTTTTTAATTTCTCCGCGACAAATACAATATGACCGAACGAGCTCCTCGCAGAACTCAACGTCAACTGTCAGCCTGGTCAAGAAGAACACAGGCGATCACTCGACGCAATCAACCGGCCACTCCACGGGACCCAAACACTTCGGACAACGTTTCAAATCCGACACGCACTTCGGGCAAAGACGACAATGGCCACAGCTTAAACCGAATTTGGCCTCCATCGATTCGCAGACGTCACAGGTTGGATCGCTAGCTTTCTTGGCGGGGTCGTCTTGTGGCGTCTGTCGGCGTCTCAGTTCGGTTTCTCGGGCGTCTATGTCTTTTAATTTAGCATCCAGGTCCGGAAAGTCTGGCGGTGGACCATCGGGACCTAAACGGATCAACACAAATCACATTGCAGGCATCGGTCAACTGTTCCATCAGAACTAAATTTCGAAAATTATAATCTGAACTTACAATGCCAGAAAATAGACTTAATGGACAATATCTTAAGAGTAACTATTAAAATTTTACAGACAACCAGGTAACGTACAGTACTAAAGAATCTTGAGATACACGAAAGATTCCACAGGGCATTCGGCAACACAATCCGAATAGAATATGTCTTTCATTGAAAATTATTTATTTTCATTCAATGAAGCTCTCCAACGTAAGGAAAAATCGAAGTGATTCAAATATCTATTAAAAACTAGGATCGTTGCCTTACCAGGTCTCAAATCTTGCGCTTGGCGGCGCTTAGTCTCTCTATATGTCGTAATTGCGGCGATAACAGCACCGATTGCAGCACCCAAAAAGAATACGACAACTCGCGCAGACATTCAACAAGGGCGGTTTCCCGCTTCAAGCCTCACGCAAATCTAAAAATAAATTCGAACCGATTTAAATCAATTAACGCAACTTGCAATAACGCAAATAATAATACACATCATCAGAAACAACCCCGCCCCGAAGAGTTCCCAATATTTCCTTCACATCCAAAATAGGATTTTCAAGTAAAGTAACTTGGAACCGGTTATGCAATGATGTGATATAAACAAAAACAGGACGTCCAGAGAAAAATATATGCGCCATTGCAACAGCTCAACCTCAATCATGAAAAATTTGCGATCATGACAGTAACATCATCAGCACAATTGGAACGTGCAGCTGCGTTCCGCAATTCCACTCAGAGAAAAGTCACTTCTACATGTTGAATTACTGTATTGCAACAATATATAATCCCAGAATACGAAGAAAAGAAGTGCAATATTTATTTCCAAATTTTCGGGAATAATTCCTCAAGAGCTTCGGACATCATAAACCTAAAATGGCAGGATCTTCGCAACTTCGGTAGGCTGAACAGAGCTATCACGCGGCCAACTTTCTTCGATGATCCGGATCCCGATAATTCAAGTTACACGTAGGCAGGACTACGTTCCATTCGACGCCGATCTTCGCCGGAGGGCGGTGGCATTGAGGGTCCTTTGTCGCCTATAGGAAGAACAAATTAATCTGTCAAGTGCGCACAGAAATTTGACAAAAATATGCAATAAAAATTCTTTAAAATGCATCACGAAGAACTGGAAATTTGAACAAAAAGTCGGCAACGGAACACCTTCGAGTAATATCATACGGAAAAGTCAACGACGACAGTAGAAACAGAGTCAAGCTGCGTTCCCAAGGCAGGGAATTTTCAAAATGACTTCATGTCGTCAGAGGTAGAAGAGAAAGGTTTAGTAAATCATGTCTTGCATACCAACCGAAAGGACAGCAGAAAAGAATAGGGTTTTCCATCAAAAATGTTTCAGCAACAAAAATGCAACAATTTGAATTTAAAAGCTACACTGGACGCTGATCGGACCGAGAGGCGCGAATCCTAAACATTACCGCTTGAACGATTAAAGCGGTCAATATCCGATGCCATTACGGTTCCACGTATAAACACACCTTCACGGCGCCCCCGACCACGCAGGGCAGGTGGGGGCTGATCTCCGTAACCCGGAGACGGAGGTGGCGAAGGGCTCTCCGAAAATCGTCCACCACGACCACCCCGCGGATCCAGTCGCCTCGCGTGAGGTGGCGGCGGAGGACGGTTACCACCGGTCGATCCTATGGAACGATCATCCGGATATTCCATTGAAGCCATCTTTGGTCGGTAGGGCGGAGATCGCATGGATCCACGACTGTTCGGCGAAATCGACCTTGAGCGTCTCCTCATTCTAAAAAGCAGAGAAATACTCCGTGTGATTCCAGAAGCCAAGAAAATTCCCACGTCTATCAGAACTACAGTAACGAGCGTACGATGCACGGTAGAATCCTCGTGGTGGCGCCGACAGGTCGGATAATTTTCCCGGCGACGGTGAACGATTTCGTGATCGTCTTCCACTCTCGGTACTGCGAGGTGGCGACAGCGGACGCCCTACCGGTGGTCCCATGAAGAACGGAGGCCGCTGCGACATAGAAAAGGGACCCGAAAGTCCTGGGATATCTGGTCTTCCTCCATCACCCAACGGCGGCAGTCGGTCTGACAAGGGTGGCGCACCCAGCGGTGGCGGCAGAGGGGGACGCATCATCATGTTCCGCAGATGCGGCGGTGGAGGCATCATTCCCGGGGGTAGCATGGGTGGTACTAAATCTGGTGCAAATGGCAGGCTGACGCCCCCTTCACCATCATTTAGACTTCCAGACGGACCTTCGAAAATTATTCGACAGCATTCATCAAAAACTTGAGAGTTGACACCCTTTGCTGAACCGTCTAATTTTTTTGTGAGATTGCTGTCAAAAATTCAAAAGGCATTGAAAATAAAAAAAAATTGTAATCGCTCCGAAAATGCGTGAAACTTGAAGAACTTTCATTAGTAAAAAAAGCTGAGTACTCACTGGACTTCAAATTCAGCTGAAATAATCCCGCTCTGTGAAAAGAATAATCACGCCATGAAACATGTAACAATCGCCATGAATTTGGAGAAAATGTCCCACCTTTTTCGAAGATCATTATTCTCGGTTATCACACCGTCCAAACGACGCTGCGACTGTTGTAAACGGAACTGCGTTTGGGAAAAAGATTTACACGATTTAAGACCATTATACGAAATCCAAGACTATGAAAAGAAAAAAATTGACAAAATTTGAATTCCAAGCTACGAATAACAACCCACCTTGCAATCACATAATTCCTTTTCCAGTTCGATCAATTTTTCTTTTCCACGAACGTCGATGTTTTGCTTATCGGATTCAATGAGTTTGAGCTTTTCCCTAGATGTATCAGAGCAGGAGTCACAAAATACTGTATTCCTCAGAAAGAATGTAGGATTACGTACTCAAGCGTGTGAATATAGTCGCCCATAGTCTTCCCTTCTTTCTCGTGCGACATGAATCGCTCTTCTTTCTGCTTGAGTCGACTGATCTCACTACAGAGGCAAAGATGGCTAATTAGAGAAAGGCCGATTCACTAAAAATCACACATGAAACATACGTAACCAATTCTTCTTCCTTCTTACGATAAAATACTTCGAGAAATTGAAGCTCTTTTTCTTTTTCACTCAACCGTTCGAGTTCAGAGTCCTTGGTCACAAGAAGTTCTGCAGAAGGAAGAAAGTTAACCATAATTGTTCACGTCAGTATTGAAAAATGTCCAACCTCTTAGAACGTCAAGCTCTGTTAATTTAACTTGCAGCTCTTCATTTTCTTTCTCCAATTCTCGGATTTGTCGCCTCGCTCTTCCAACGTCGAAGAGATGACCCATTTCGCCCCCGACGTCGCCATCTCCAAAAATTAAGAATCGTCTCACACAGGACATCAAGCTCATCATTAATACAATATTTACCACCGTTGAGAATTGCACGAAAAGAGGAAAGTATTGGATTTTCTCCAGCTTCCGCCGATTCATTGAAGCCAAGCGCAAGTTTCAATGCTTCAATGTTTTCTTCTCGTTCCTGCGATTTCCTCGATAAGCTTTCATGCATTTGCTTCAATTCATTCAATTCCTATTCAAACGTTTAAAATAAATATGTAAGTTTATTATAAGTCGCCATTAAATACGAAATTCGGTAAAATCACCTCAGTTCTATCAACGGCAATCCTTTCAGCGTCAAAATATTGCTCCTTCAGCTTCACATTCTATCAAAGAAACATTAAAAATTTCGAAGTCGGATACTTGTGGAACGCCCTATGAACACATGAAGAATGAACACACCTCTTCACGCACGAAATCCAAATCAGCTTTTAAAGATGCAACTTTCAATGTTTGATCATTAAGCATTCTCTCCAGCGTGTCAAATTGCACTTGAAGAGCATCATCATCCTCCGAAAATTTCCCTTGTCGCACCAGCAATGAATCATTCAGTAACGCTTGTGTGGATTCTAATGATTCCGCAGTTTCCATCAGCTCCTTAGCAAGGACATCTTTTTCGGCAACTTCTTCTTTCAACGCTACTTCCAGCTCTCGCAAGCTTTTCTGATAGGAGAAAGACTTGATACTACTTCTTTCGATTAAAAAAAGAAAAACAGAGCTTACTTTAGTTGTGTCCAATTTGCTCTCCAATTCGTGGATCCTCGACCCGGAAAGAATATGCAAGTGACGCTCTTTGTCCAACTACGAACCAGTACTAAATGTTAAGCTCAGAAATTCTAACACTTACACACCTCTTTGTACCTGCTGTGAGAGATCCAAATTTTCCTCTTTCAAAGTATTTTGAAGCGACACGAGACTCGCCACACCATTGGCCGTAATGATCAGCTCTTGTTCTACTTTCTTGTTCCTGAACAGAAACTAGAACGTACACCGAAATTATTTCATAATTCTATTCGGCAAACATTTCTTGTATCAATCACACCTTGACGACGAAGTAAATAAAACTTGTGGCAATCGCATACAGACAAACAAGAAATCCCATAGCAGTGGCATGATTCATGTACTCCACGGGAATCTGCAAGCAAAGCAATTAACTTTCGACCAAAGCTTATTTCAACAATCGAAGAAAACTTACAACTGAATAGATGTGCGGCCAAAGCGGTTCCAATATGACCCTCACGAATTCTAGCGCAGGCAACGTGGCGTCCATAAAATTCTCGTAAACTGCAGAATCATGAAATCAGTAGAGTAATCCAGCGAAAGTCACGAGTCTATCAACAACCTTCTTTGAGAGAGTCCAAAATTTCAGCAAGCAAACCCTCGGTTTGCGGCGGAGGTTCGCGAGGTACTTCGCTGTCTTCATGTTCCACGTCAAACTTATGATGCGGTACTTCGGAAATCGAAGGAGTATCAAGAATGTCTCCCAGACTTTCAGTCGAAATATGTTTTGCGATATTTTGCTCGACTGAAACGTCTTCTCGGGCCTCTAACGGGCTCCGCGTTGAGTACAAGAAGCCTCGAACGGGTCGCTGTTCTTGACTTCCAGTCAGATCAGTTTCCCTCTCTTCGAAATGCTCCTTATCATCCTCATTAGAATGTGTTCGTGCGTCGGCTAAATTATATTCATTGTTTTCAAGACGTGGCATTCCAGCCTCAACCGACCCATTTAGCTTGCCTGCGTCGGGCTGGTGTATTTTGGAAGAGAAAAATAATGCCGTTGCTTACATCTCCGCATGTAATTTTCGAGAAATCGTTCAAAAAAAGAAAAAAGAAGTACGCCTATTAACATACGAGTTAGATAGGTCAATGTTTCTCAGGCTCGAAGGACTGAATTGCATTACCTGCATCAATTGCACAGTTAATATACCAGTAACTTAGAACCTACTCACGGAGTGAAATGTTCCACTTTGAGGTTGAGACTGTGCTTCAATGGTGGGTAACCCATCGTCACTCGAAAGCTCCGTGTGAATTTTGGACACATCAAGATTTTCGGTTGCAAGTGCTGATGGTTTCCTCTCCGTTTCCACGGGCTAATTCAAAAATGAGTGAAGAGGAGTTTGACATCACAATAAAAGCGATTAGGTTTCATATTATTTTAATTCGCCGTCACTGACACCTGAAGGAATTTGTAACTGAAAACTGATTTTATCCACTCACATACACGGATTCATCAACAGAATCAAAATGGACTTCAGAACGTGACGCATCACTCGTCACTTCGTCAGAGGCAGCTTCATGAGGCGCTCCTGCAGTAATTCCAGATGTCCCTTCCGCATGTTCAGTCGAGTTCACCCCGACTTCACTTGATGATGCAGCTTCATCCTGAAATTATTATTTTTCCTTTTAAAGAGCTGGATTGGCAAACTCAAATTACAAGAACGTCGTTCTTCTAATACATTTCTCAGAAACAGCCTCTAGGGTTCGCCATATCACATTAATCTATGGAACCGATCACATCATTCAAAACGTAATGAAATTCGACTTTTTGCTCAACTTACAGGAACCACACCTCCTTTATTGGGATCTTCGGACACAATTTTTTCTTTGGGTTCGGCTGCCTTGATCTCAGGTACATCCGCTGAGGGTGTTCGAGAGCCAGCCCCGCTAAGATTTTCCGGAACATCGTGCGAATGTTCCTCGACATTTTCGCTGGATGGTGCATCTTGAGCTTGTTGAGGATCCTGCATGAAAAAACTAATTTTGCACAATCCAGAACATCGAGAAAATATAACCATTTGCATTAATGATTCAGAAACAGCCTCTAGGGTTCAGTACATCACGAAATTCAACAGAACCGATCACATCATCACTCAAAAAACAATTAATCCTCTACTACACTTACAGGAGGCAAGCCTTCTTTTCCGATATTTTCGTTGCCTTCAACTGTATTCCCAAAAGACGGATTTCCTGCAGGAGTCAGAGAGCCAGCTTCCCTAGGGCTTTCTGGATCATCCTGCAAAGGTTCTTCAACCTTTTCGTTCGTTGGTTTATCCTCAGCTTTTTGACGATCCTAAAACCAAAAAAGTTCCCCACAATCAAGAAAATCGAGAGGAAAAATAAAATACTGTAGCATCAATGCTTCAGAAACAGCCTCTAGGGTTCACAAATCACCGTGTTCAGCAGAACCACTATCATCATAAAATGTGCAACAAAAAAGAAGACAATTTTAGCTATACTCACATGAGCCAGACCTTCTGGCACAGTATTTTCCAAAACTAATTTTTCTTCGCCTATATGAGAAGTCCCATCAGAAGCGATTGGTGAGGCTTCTCTACTGTTTTCCGGAACTTCCTGCGAAGGTTTTCCTACATTTTCGCTGGATGATGTATTTTGAGCAGGTGGATGATTCTAAAATTAAAAAATAACCGTTTTTAATCCAGGACTTGCGATGGAATCCAATTAAAGACATGAGCCCTTCAGAAACAGCCTCTAGGGTTCAAAACATCATCGCCATCAACGGAACCATTCACATCACTTTAAAAGAAATCGCTGATCTTGGGATCGGATTTCTTGAAACTTACAGAATCGGCAAGTTCTACTTCTTTGACTGATTCCACAGAATCACTTCTAGAACGACCACCAAAATCCGAAGCAGCAGATGATACGTCATCTATTGGCACATACTGCGATGAATAGTTCCCAGAAGAATTCTCAGCAGTATCATTCGGAGATGAATCCGGATCCTGAATTTCATTGAGTAAACTCATTTATAGGCAGCCTTGACACAGTCTCCTGGGAATGTTCTCATTAATTTGCTTACATTTTCCTTCGTCTCATCCGCGTGCTTTTCCGGAATGTCACCGCTGGAATCAATCTCATTTCCTCTCGTCGCGGCTTCAACCAATGTATCATTTGACATAACATCGATATCCTGTGACCCATTCTGCAATTAAAATCATTCACGTAGCAATAAATTTTCGCGAGGTAAATTAAAAGATCAGAACAGGTTTCAAATGAACTTAACATTTTTAATTCGATTACTTACAACTGATAACTCATTCAGGGGATCGCCGGTTCCGTGTGGATTACTTGTCTCGCCATTCTCTTTCGAATTTACACCAGCAGGATCCGAGGGAGCACCCTAAAAATAAAAATAAATTGTAATTTTTTCCAGAGAAACGAACATCATGCCGCACCATTCCGTTGGGTACAGCTAATGGACCTTCCGGAGGCAACGACGAATGGGAAGGAGTCTGATAGCTCGAAGCATCGCCAACAACTGCACTAGGGGCCAAGCTACTTGCTTCTAAAGAAGTCACGATCAACGTGTTGTCATCCAGTTCGCTCTCCTCAGCTTCGTCATCAGCTAGGAAAATATTTAATAGAAGCTTGGAATTACACATACACATTTTACCACCAACAGACCAACAGCTGTACAACAGTTTTTCATGGCATGAAATTTTGAGTGGGTCACCTCTCGTGTACAAGTGCCTTTTTAATTCTTAAGAGGAAATGCTTATTACAGGCTATCCCACAAAAAATGTGAAAATATGGTTAATACTGATCATTCATGTATTCAAATATTAACAGTATATCATAAACATCAAGGCGAAGTTACCAGAAAGGAACTTGTCGACTTGTTCGTTAAGCGAAGTGGAAGACTGTGCAAGATCAGACGGAACAGTGGTTTCTTGTTCCATGGACATAGAAGGTGTCGGTTTCAGTTCCACGTTAACATCTCTAGTGCTTTCATCAACGTGATTCGAAGGGGTCCCAGTGGAAAATTCCGGTCCAACCGTAGATGAAACTTCAGGGTTTTGGGGAACAACAGATACCGTTCCTCCATTGCGGAGTGCTTCACTGGATAGGGAATCTGTGTTCGTGGTCCCTTCTACATCCACAAGATCTTTAACTCGCCGACGAAGCACTCTGAGATGTTTCTCAGAAGCCCATCCCCGTCGACCATCAATCTGCAACCATAATATCCTGATTTCCATTCCGTTGAAATTTCATTATATTTCCTAACCTCTATTTCCAATCTATCATCGGCAATACTGTAGAAAGACCCCGTCACTCCCTTTGGAAACGTTATACGATCCCCTCCAGCAGCGCTAAAAGCACTCGTCGTTTCGAACTCCCCGATTGGGCCTGGATATAAGAATCCAAGTGCATTAGTTGCGATCAGAAAAACCGTGCTTCCAATACAAACCTTTACACAGAGTGTCGGCACATTTCCGTTTCGCAGGCGCTTGAGGTGAGATTACATTAGTCAACAGAATTAGGGAAACACACAGGATACGAAATACGCATGGAGTCATTACACTCTCAAGCAGCACACACTCAAACCTTGAAGCAAATAGATTAACAGGTAACTGATCAAATACCGTTTGATTAACACACAATACAGTCACCAACCTAGCCATGGACGTAATCCACAGGAGTCAATTGGTGTGAACGAGGTCGGCGTTACAAGTCGTAGACCAAGTTACGGATATTCTACAGGCTAATATGAATAGCAGATCTGATAGAAAGGGAGCCAAATCGAGAAATACTAGTCCCTGCCGATCGATAACTAAACCCAACCGGTTTTTTTTTCGGCCGGTTCCATCATGGAGATTGCGACTGTAAATAGCATTGATCACACTTCTTCTCAAAAGTCCGAAGGATGCTTAAATAAAAAGACCCCCACGTCGAAGTCTCGAGCCACCAAACGCTGAGCAGCTAAGTAATTTTCCGTGTCAACAATTTTGAAGGAATCACGAGTGCACGGTTATATGGCTTCAATACTTCGCAACTTTTGTCGTAAGCTATTCTGAAACTTATGGACCTTCCTAAAACTAAAGAAAAAACAGCGATTATTTAACTCCGAAGTGAACTCGAAGTATTCATCTACTCTTCCACAACGAAATGAATCTCACGCACACGTGGACTCCGCGACACTGAAACTAGGATTACCTTCCTTGGAACTCCATGGCCGCAGCCATGTTAACCATAATACTGTAGTAACAAATCCAAGTGCACATTCAAAATCGTCTCGAGCCACCAATCAGCTTTGAAGTGTTCTTCAATCACAAGGCAATGATGAAGAGGATAGTACTGCACAGTACAGTACTGATGGATATTTGGATTAGGCCACGGCTGATGTCCCGATAAACCATGCATTGATGAAACGAATCAACAGTTTTCATCACTGTGGTGAAATACGTGTCAGCTGTTTGGAACAAACTGGAGAATCTTTCGGATACCGAACATGCCGCACCTCATCACTCTTAATTTCAATTAAATCTTGGCACTCACAGGGCATGTATTCCCATTAGATGCTGAATTTTTTTCTGGTCTCAGGATAAACGCCTATAAAATTTCATTGAATATTAGTCAGTGCCATTTCGTAGAACTGGGTAGTACTGTACACAGAATCTACGCATTCTACCGAACACCCTCCGGAATGGTCATTTCAATATTACTCTTGGAATTCCTTTCAACTGACTGACGACTACTTTGAGCATGACACTAGGATAGTACAGTACTGTACTGCAGAAGGGTGAGTGGCTATAGGGCCGGCGCTTGGCGCAACAATTTTGCCTGAGAACTGGGAGACATACTATACTACTCCCTCTATTAGGGAAAAGACACTATTAGAGTTATTGTACATTTAACAAGAGTAAGAGGTCAGTCAAAGTATCGTGCCGGGATTATGATTCTATAATCGCTGCGACCTCACGACGAACTTCTCGAGTTGATTTTGATTTTTTTTTAAATAAACTTCAGGAGACTATGTACAGTACTACTTTACTGAATAAAACAGTTCTTATTATTTTTATAGAGGCACACCTCAGCGCTTCCTAAATAATATCATGAGATCTGTCCCATTCTCATGGTTTGCAGGTTCTTTGCTGCGATGCATCAATACCGTAAAGTTGTATACCGTATATGATAAATGAGCACCTTATTGTGAATAAGTCTACTCTTGTCCAATTTAGGCACTTTCTTTGCCGGTAGTTCACTAGCTCATCTACAATTTAGAAAATGAAGGGTATTGTGTTTCCAAGTTGTAATTAAAATTCTTAAACTTTAATTCGGTTGCTACCTGTTCATAGGGGAATCTGATGATTATACACTAGTTGAAATTCTGAACAACTATAGACTCGAATCTAGCACAGCAATGCGAGTAAACTACCAGATTACATGCGTAAAATAGTACCTTTACGCAGTTTGACATCAATTCCAATCTACAATTGTGAATACTGTAAATATAACCGTCGTCGAGGTCAAACCATTTACAATACTGTATCCTATTCGCCAATAACGAATTTCTTCTGCTGAATGGTGCTTTCGAGGCATTAATCAGTACTTCATGCTGATGGAGCTTCATATTACAGTACTGTACTGTGTTGCTTGTAAGGGAAAATTTTTGCGGATTACTTTCACAATGTACAACATTGTCTTAAAACTAACAACTATGGTAAAACAGGTCGTGTAAGAAAAATGTGGATGCGCACCTATACAGTGTATGTGTGCAATGCGCCATACACATACGCTGTCAATGAAATACTGCACTGCTAAAATTAGCTTTGAAAAGGGCTTATTTTGCAGTTACTTTCTAAAAAAAAAAAAAGAATGTCACGCAGAAATTGATCGTTTAGTATCGTATACGTGGTAACATGAAGAACATAAGCTCTTGGTGTTGTGAAAATATTGACGAAAACATCCATAAATATTTTTTACAGTACAGTCTTTCACTTCTACGATTAGCTGATCCAATCACAAACCAGCCACGTGCAATCTCACCTTCAGCTTACGCTGCCTCGCTGCATCCACACGACAGGTAATATAGAGCTAAAATAAAATAATGAGGCCTTTTTATCGAATCGTTTGCAAAAGAAGTGGCTTCTATTATATCGGGAATACTGACACATGACGCTTACCCAGCAGCATGCTTTCCCCGAATGTACTTTTGAACGCATCATTAATATCTATGAGTACCGGGAGGAGATTAAGAAACGAGAAACCTGAACTATGTATGACGCCATCGCTCAAAAATTATTTAATTGTTTTCGTTCTATTCAAATAATTACTTGAAGCATACGCTAATGATTCATATCAAAGGGAATTCATTTTGCTTGGTTTAAATAGCCTTCATGATTTTCATATCCTCGAATCATCCACGGACTAAGGTGTGAAAACGCGTGTTCAAAATCAGTGTTACTGTAATAAACTTTTAATAATTCATTTTAAATGCATTAGAATCTCATCACCAAAACTCTTGGTGCCCCAAATTATTTTTAACATGGCACTTTTTGGTTCCTGTTCGAGAGTCACAATATTATTCAAACTTTTGTACAATACACTTTTTTCCCAAAACTGATTTCAATGTCAAATTGGCTTTTTTGAAACTAGATTTTATCATATTTGTCAATATATCTAGTTTTAACTAAGTCAACACATGCAGAAAAACTTCTACGAATAACACTTCAATGGGGCATGCTTACCTGAATGCTGTACTGTACAGTATGTCCTTGATCAACATTTTGCCCCTTTTATGCTACAGTATATCATTCTCTGCGTAGTCTGTGCACCTTTAATAAGTTATTCCGAGTTATTCGTGTTGGATATATTTAAGAAATTATAGACAGGTGATGACCCTTTTGGAAATTTCCTCTGATGTGCAACATGGAGAAATCAATCTTGAATGTCATCTTAGCCATTTTTACTTGACACCCCCACCCTCTACTTTTAGTCATAGCATTTTTATTTAAAAAGTAATTTCAAATAATTTATGCATGTTTAATGAGGTGAATAAAAAATTGAAGCGGAAGTAAATAGTAAATTACAATATTGGTTTTTTACCAAAGGTATACAGTATCATCGTTTTGTTAATATGGCTGTTTTAATGGGTTCAAAATGTTCTTCAAAGCTTCATGAGCCCCTCAAATTTTAAAATCTACTTCACAATTTTGTGACCCATACCCTTGAGGCTCACGCAACTTATTCTTGATTTTATTTAAAAAATAAAATAAAACGAATGGTACTTGGGTAAATATGGCGTTGGAAAAATACGACTTGGCAATGTAACGACTGTAGGAAGTAATGCATCTAGTGTGCAAGTTTCCACAGATTTTTCTTCATTTCACAAAAGCTTATGAAAGTTGAGTTAGAAATCAGATTGTGCATAATCGCAGTGATGTTTTAATTTGAACTCCACATTGGAAATGAACTTGATTTGTCAAAAGAACGCTCAAATTGCAACGAGGAACCAATTGTTACCAGCATGTATTAAGTGAAAAGGAACATAGGTTTCTCACTCCTACCAGTGGTATTTTTGTTTTGTTGTTGTTGAGCAAATTGGTCCCTGTTCAAGCTGGATGTTGATCGAGGGTTCACCGAACAATATTTGGGAAATTTACATGGTAACAATATTCTCAACCTGGCCGAATTCTGGGTGACTGACGACTGTTTCAAGTCTCATTAGGCATTAGATATACAGGTTAGGCCATTATATTTCTTGCGTAATTGGTTCCCTTTAACATTCTAAGATTCTCTGTGCATCCAAAGGTGCTGAAAGCATGCAGATCCAAGTGCAGCTGCTGTGATATCGTATGTCTGGTTTTCAACAATAAAAAGAATTCAATTTTCGACTTTGTTAGATCAGGTTACCTGTAATTTTGAAGGTTTGGGCATGAAATAGTTGTTGAGTCAGGTTATGCCAATTCTAAGAGAATTAGAGTCAACGATATCGTTTTCAATTTTTTGCGTGAGCTTTGGCCGAGTCAGTAAGTTACAATTCTTGCAGGATTGAAGCATAACGGCATTCTTCTCAAATGTCCTGTGCGTGCTGATTCGTGTGAACGGAGTCAAATCAAAATAATTTATGGGACGATCACATAAGTATGCTTGTAAACAGAATAGTATCAAAATAATGCATTGGAAGATCGCAAAAGTGTAGCCAATTAGAAAAAAAAAGTATGGATGTTGAAAGTGAATTTGTGCTATTCAAATGCAGTACTGCATAGCAGTGTTCCCCAACCTTTTTGTTCCCATGGACTGGCAAATTTTCAAACAATTTTCTGAGGTCCAGCAAAGGTTCATGAAATTTTCTGAGGAGCAGCAAAGGTTCATGAAATTTTCTGAGGACCAGCAAATTTTCATAACATTTTTGCATGCCCAAAAAAGTTTTGTTGAAAGAATGGCTTTTAAAAGCTTTTGCTATTTTTTGTGCAAAAATTAAGCCAAGAACCATTGAAGCAGCTATAGTGGAATATCTTCAAAAAATGGAAAGGTGAGCTTGAAGAAACGTTTTTCAGACTCTAAAATTAAAATAATTTATCAAGTCAGATAAAAATGTGTCTGAAGTATTAAACGAGAAAAGCCAAAATATATTTTTCATTTGATAATTTCAACTGCCATTGTCTTGCCAAAATTTGAGATAAAGATACTAGCTGTAACATCCTTCATTGCTACTTTTGAAAAATGCATTAACCTGGAGAAATTTCCTGCGGACTGGGAAACAACGTCTGCGGACCGGCGCCGGTCCGCGGACCACGGGTTGGGGAACACTGAATTATAGCGTAGGGGAAGAAAAAAAAAAGCCTGTGATGGACTTTTAGTCCGTGTTGCAGAAACCTGAACCCGATTGTGGGCATGCACTGAAACATGATAAAAATAGGAATATTCCCTTCATCTTTAGCAATGGAGCACCTTCTCCACGGACTGTGATCTGTTCTCAGTCCGCAAAAAATATATATAGACACGCTTTCTTCATCACCAGGGTTTAAGTGTCCCATTAAACCAGTTTCCTGCAGAGCAATGCGGATCTGTTGGTAGCTGTTGACGGTATAAACTGACGCTTATGCGACCAGCAATCGCGAAAAGGTAACGTTTCTCCTTCCCGTGATTCCGCCTACGCAAAGCTAGTCCTCCCGCGATCCAGGCATCCACGAATTTTTATGATGCCCACTTCGGCGCCGAGGGGGGGTTTCTGACGATAACCCTAGAGACCACAGCGATCCGGTGCATACGAGGCCACTCGCGCATCCACATTGGCTCCGACCCAGCCGCAGCCCGGATTGGCTGGCACGGACTCCGATGTCCCGCCTTTTGCACCGCCTTCGCCATAGTATCAACGAGGCGGTGCTTCCGGACTTGGCGCTCGACCTATATGCAAAGCCAGTGGGATTTTTCTTCGCTTAGAGCTGCTCGCGCGCTCGCCCGAAGCGAAGCAAATTCACGCGTGTTTGATTGTCCGTCTCGTTCACCGAAATTCGGTGAAATCTTGACCAAGAATTATCGAAAATCTTGTGGTTTATTACGGCATGATTTCTGATCTGTTTCTAGACACTATACAACCGCATGCTCACAGCCTTCGGTCACTGGGTGAAACGAACTAATTGCAGTGCATTCTCAAAACGCGAATTCGGTACTGTTTAAAAAATGGTGCAACTCATGATGGGACAAGTCCCCATTTATTTGTGCGTTTTCAAGACGAAGTGTCATCAAGAAAGTTCAAGGAAATGTTCGGAATTTCACTTGCATTTTGTGGAACTGAGTGATGAATCCTGCATCGTTTGTTCTATTCTTCCGATACAAAAACAAATCTAAAACCACTTTTTGATAGCCTATAACTCGAATGCCTCTAGCTTTAAAATTCAATGCAAAAACATGATGCATCTTTTTGTCAACCAGACGCCTACATAAATGTGCGTTTTATCTTGAGAAAATGCCTAATTTGTTTGTGGCGTACAGTAATTTGTTATTCGATTCGATGAAGTTTGGGGAAATATTGTTTACTCAACTCGGAATTCGCCGGGTTGCACTTAACTTTCGAGTTTTTTTTAAACATTGAATTAATGCTTTTTACCATTTTGCTTCCCTGCATCTGTTCGTATCCTGAAAACTGAAGTGAAGCAAGTTTGACAAATGGGTCGAGGGGGATTTTTATGAGCGACAAGAGAAAGGGGTTCGACATTCGGAAGTGAGTGAAATTTGTCATCGTTTTGCTGAAGCGCGTGTGTATTTTAATTTCGCGTGTCACGTGCTTCAAAATTGCCCTCAAACCGGAGAAAGAGAGGAGGGGGTGCCGTCGAAGTTTAATCGATTCCACATTCCCCGCATGATTTTTAGATTGAGATGAGTTTGTAACAGGCGAACTGAGTGAAGCACTTCGCTTTTCATTGCTTTTTAGTACAGGGGACAAGTGAAGGATTGAAAACTCAGGAGTGTGCTCCCCAAGTTGACTTATTTATTTGTTATTTTTTATTTATCGGACGCGGATCCGATTGTTCGCCTGTGCCGTTGTGTGGACTACAAAATTCGCTAGTTGTGATTACGGGGAAGCAGAAAAGTGACGAACCCTGGAGATCAGGGACCGATCGCTACGAGACCGATGGGTGTCTGCGATCCACGAGGTCCCTCAACCATGAGCTGGGTAAGTGATTCCGTTATTTATCTTCCGTTTATTTCTGGCAGTGCATTTTCCGTAATCTTAAAAAAAAAGTAAAATAAACGATAATGAGCGCAAGAAAAACAATACATCATAAGCTTCATAATTCAACTACTGTGCGAATCTCCTTACATTGCTTTTAGTAAGAAATGAAACCATGGCCTCTTTCAAACGTGAAAATTGGTGACAGTGGACACAGTGGAGTTCGATCTCTGGCGCTTCTGCATGCATTAATTAGCATATCACTTCTCGTTGATATGCTCATTTGCATTATATTTCACTGAATTTTACGCAGAAAAGGTCTTCTACAACTATGCCATAATTCGGGAAAAAAAGAAAAATACATTAAATGGGGAATGCATTTGCGAAGATATTTCTTTTAGCTTGATAGAAGGTCCAGATTGAGGCGGAGTTCCATTTCATATCATGCTGCAAACTGAAACATGGCACTATTTGAAAAAAACATCACATGTTCTGCGATTTTCGGATCTTCGGATGTTAACTTCCATGAGTGATCATCACAAGATGTAATGTTAAATTATCTCGTTAAAAGTGGTGATTTAGGACGGTATACAAGAACTCCTTTGCGAATTTTTAAAATGGGGTATTTTTTGTTTTGTTCAAGATTAAAGCTTGCTTTGAACGAAGGTAATTGGTTTCAAAATAGGAAAAAAATAGGAAAGCTTTCAGAATGTTAGTCAACGTCTAGCTGCAGCTGCTGGTTGAAGCCATCATCCTGATGTAGTAACTAGCAATAAGAAAACAACTAGCTTTTCGGTTTGAATAGATAATTGTAACAAGCGTAAATATGCATTGTTTTTTCGTTTGGGATACACTAAGGAAAGTCACAGGAAAAATTAATGCATGTACGTATTCGGTACGTCATAAGTAATACATTGTAGAGATTTTTCTGCGTGAAAATCAAGTGCATGGTTTGTAAACGGGGACATGATAGAAGATGAGGTAATTTTTTTCTTTATACCGTACGCTCTTCTTTGATTGTGGAAGTAAATAGTGTACCATATATTAAAATGCTTTCTTGAAAGGAAGTCCGACGATACAGTATTTTGCCTGAGGTCTTCTGCAAGTGCCCCAATTTTTTTTTAATTTAAGAGCTTTAAAAAATACGGAAGAAACGATTCTCGCAATTGTTAGTTCATAACTATGGTGCATCTCAGATCGAGTCGAAGGGAACAATCGCAGAAAAGCACCAACAATGGGGTATACAGTACGTTGTTTTGCCTTGTTGATTCACGGCGAGTCAAAATCGACGTCGTTCGAGAAACAAATTGTCACCCGGGGCAGCGCAATCAGGGAAGTTTGATTCTCGCCGAGAAAGACACAAGAAAAAGCAACAGGCGCAGGCCTCTTCTTCCTTCCTTCCCCTCTCATCCCCACCCCACGTATACCTCCGAACCTGGGTCCCGAATGGGCATCGGGCCGCATTAATCGGCAGCGATCGTCTGGCGGCCCGAGCGCCCAGTCAACGCGTGATGATTGGTGACTGATAGTAATGCCGTGCACCAGCAGCCCTGATGACGGGTGACGACAATAGCAATTGACGCCCCGGACTCGGCTTGATTCCGGCCCGCTGATTACAGTCTGCTGCTGCTCTTGCTCTTGCTCTGCTGCTCCTTACTGCTGCTGCTGCTGCTGCTCCTGTCCTGACTGAGGGTCTCGATCGGAATCGGGCGTTTCCTGTCGCCGGGATTTTTTTTAAAATTTTGATTTATTTTGTGTATGTGCATTTCCTCCCAATGTCCTGTGGGCGTTTACTCGTGTGTGTGTGTTTGTGTATTTCGCCCGAACACGCGAGAACTTTTGCTCAATGCTGAGGGCGCAAGACTCAATGCAAAAATACCGTTTTCACTGAATTACCTCTAGTTCATGCACCGGGATAAGTCGCCCATCCCATTTTTTTGAGATTAAATATGCAGAAAAGAAAAAGTCACTGGAAAACTGTTTTTATGCTGTTACGTTTTCTTGTGATTTTCAGTAACATCGTTTGGATAATGTTAGCAGCAAGAGATGTAATTGATCGGAAATGCCATATTATACAGTACGTTATACTGTACTGAATTTCTGCCCGAACACACTTTCGCGTAAGTCCCCTAACTTGCCTAATTTTTGCCACGAAACCTGCCGGACGAACCCTTGGAAATTCCATCGCAAGCTTTTTTCAAAGAAAACGTTTCTAACTCGAATATTAGTGCGTTCGATAGTACAGTAAAAAATTTCGTCTTGGATTTGAAGACTTCGCGGAAAAAAGCTGGTTCTACGTGGGTGCTCATATTTTAAATCAATTCCGATTTAACCCCCCACGGACCCCGATGAAGTTCACATAAATTCACAGAATTATGAATTTCGGTGTTGATGAAAGAGTGAGTTCATTTCTCCAAGTTTACGTCTTGGGTTAAAATGACGGAAACGCATAATCCTACGCGGGATGTGGAGCAAGACTTGCAGCGTAAAAAATTTCCCGCAGATCGTTAAAAATTGAGTCAGTCGGTTTTTTTTATGTTTGCCTTGCTGTTCACATGAAATATTACGGATATGACATCCGTTTTCTGGTTTTTTTTAATAACGTTCGTCATTCGCGCGCGTTTTAATAGATTCTTGACATACCGTATCTTACTGCGAGACATTAACTTTTCACTTCCTGTTTTTGCTCGTTCGGGGGACTATGTATCAACCATCTTCCTTTTTTTTTGAAGAAGGAGGAAAAAAATTGCTAATAATTTTTTCCTGTTGGGTTTTTCTTCTTGAATGAGCAGTGCGGGGATTACGAGGGGTCGACGGTGTTCGCACCTACCCGCGGCGGCGGCGGCGATGACCGGGGCTCCACGGCCGGCAGCGGCGGTCAGCCGTCCCCAGTGGACATAAAACACGAGCTGCAGGACCCGACCCACCTCCAATCCCACCACCAACAGCATCAGCAGCAACTCCAGGTGCTCCAACAACAACAACAACAACAGCAGCAGCAGCAGCAACCCGGTGGCAAGCAGGAAGACGATGACGCGTCGGCCGGCGTCCAGAGCTGCATGCTCGACTACCAAGAACTCAAGCCCGCCGTGGCACTCGGCGGCAAAGACGCCTGGGGCGGCGTCGACGACATGACGGGCATGAATAATAATAATAATAATGCACCCGAAGCCACGGTGGCGTGTGCGGGGTGTAGAGGCAAGATCCTGGACCGGTTCTTCCTCCAGGCAGTGGATCTGCCCTGGCACGTGGCCTGCCTGAAGTGTTCCCAGTGCGGCGTGCACCTCGAAGGCGCCCTCACCTGCTTCGCTCGCCAGGGACGCATCTACTGCAAGGACGACTATTATAGGTACTGTACTGTACAGCACACTACATTACTTGAGTTACACTTCACTGATTCTACTCCTTCACGCGCCTGTACTACGTTAATCCTAGCTCTGATGAAGCGGGCCCGCTTTCAACCCGCTCGTCCGGAATTTGCCTCGGGATTGTTGCGATAAACGCGATGTTTATCGCAACAACTGTGAGACTGTGAGATCCTATGACTCAGGACTACCTGACTGATGACTTTGATGAATTAATCGTGAGCTTGTCCGGAGTTTTAAACGCTAGATGGAGCTGACCCCAGTTTCGTCCAGTCAGTAAAGATCGACTGTGAGATCCTATGACTCAGGACTACCTGACTGATGACTTTGATGAATTAATCGTGAGCTTGTCCGGAGTTTTAAACGCTAGATGGAGCTGACCCCAGTTTCGTCCAGTCAGTAAAAAAAAAAAAAAAAAAAACCTGTTCTGAAATAAGCTTAGTTCGGAGAACGTACAGTACTAGTTGTTCTGAAAAGTTTTCGCTTAAGATGAAGCATAACATTTGCCAAGAATTCAAGCATAAGGCAGTGTCAATACCTAAGGCGTGAATTAATTTGCAGGGAATTACGAACATTGGACAGCTATTTGAATGGCTGCAGAAAAAAATTTGAAAATATTCGATCCGATCGTGTCCTTATACTTTTTGAAAGTTATTTTCCTTCTTCGAAAAATCAGAGAAAATGTTGAAGATAAAACCTGACTACTACTTACACTTTTTTCGAGCTCTTGAATTGTGTCACATGCCAAACACTCACTATTTTCATTTTTGCTTCGCTTCTGCTGCAGTGAATGAATCAGAATACTGTATTTTGGAAGATACACAAATCTATTCGCGAGACAAAACCTTTTTTTTGTCACAATGAAGGGATGCTGGTTTCATTTTTAATGACTTATTCGAGAAAATTTTACAAAAACCTTCCATACAAGGAGCATAATGAAGAAACCCCCGTTGTCAGTTATTTATGAGCTCCTGTACAACGACTCGAGAACAAAATCGTGGGTGTTCCGTTACCCCCTTTCTGTTTTCCTAGCACCAAATGACACAGGTGCCCCACAAAATGGGTTTGCCCTGGGTACACAATGCCTCTTCTTGTTCGCCAAACTTTGGTGGAAGAGAGCCGGTGCTTTGGCACAGAAAAGCCGCATGGAGCGGGGGGGGGGGGGGAGCCTTTTTTGTGCTAATTGCCGGCACACGAACATCGTCAACTCCTGTGCTGCTGACGGGAAGCACCGCACCTGTGGACCCAACCCGAAGGGGGTTTTCGTGCCGGTGGATCCAGATTGCGTTCCCTGCTGCTCTCTTTTTCGTGCCTTTTTTTTCTTTCTTTCTGAACGTCTATTACGATGTCACTTGTCTTTTGGCAAACAAGGAACTTGTTGTCGTGAATATTTAAGGAACGGGTCAGCGTCAAAATGTGCAAGTCAGGGGCTTCCAACACACTGAACGATGTCGCCTGTTGTTTCCCTGTCGGTTCCGTGTTCGCCAATTTGACAATTTTTTCTTTGTTCACTTTTCGCCGATAGAGTCATTTTTGGAAACCTATTGAAAACTACCGCGCTTCCCCAAAAATAAGACAGGTTCTTCAGTATTTTTATCCGAAGTATAGAAATTGGAAACAGATCGTAAAAAAAAAAATAAATAAAAGTGGTTGAGAAAATTGAGAATATGATTTTGAAGTTACTGTATTCTTGATAAAAATGGAAGAATGGCGAATTTTATCAACATTTTATTTCAGGGATGTGATGAAGGCTTAATTTCATGATTTGACGTAATTATCTTGGTGTCAAAGTATTTTCTTCGGGTTGCTTAAAGACCAGACATAATTTTTCCAGGAAAACTGGGAATATTCTTATACAAATTCACTAGAAATCTGACACCGGTCTATCATTCAATTCATTCCTATATAGAATGTAATGCTTGTTCTTTTCGCCGATTATCTTCAGAATGTGGTCTGTGTGAGAAATAGGTTTAAACTCTTCATTTGTCCCTACAATTCGTAATTCTTATAAGTCTCAGATTTGCGTCTGTTCATTCAATATATCATTTTACTCTTGGATCAAGTCTAAGTGGCCGTTTCATGCGATTTTTTCATTAGTTCCCTTGGCTGATTTGAAAACTGCGATTGAAATCCGATTGAGTTTCCTGCGTGCCTCTTTACTCTGAAGTAAGGCTTTCAAATCTAAAGCTGAAAATTCATTTATCACTCCAGAGCTATGTTTAAGATTTTTGTAAAATGTGCGAACACGAATCGATGGATATAAGCCATGAATGAAACCCTTATTATTTAGAAAACTATAAATTGAATTCGGCTTTGTGTGACAGAGAATGTCATCCTCTGGCTCTTTCGAGAAGTTCCTTTCCGCATTCTTGTTCAGGAATATGGTTTAGCAAATTGGTGAGGCCCATCCTACGTTTTCGATCGGACGAATACCGAGCCCTGGAAAATAATGGAAAGTTGATTTTCCGTTTTGCATTCATGACAAACAGACAAAAATAAAGAGCAAGTTATTTCGCTTGATTTGATAAGTACCGAGTTTTTGTACTGTACTCCATAAAGTGTGTAATGCTGTGGTCAGTCTGGGGGCCCAAAGCGGCCTCGTTACCCACATGAGTGAATTATGCACTGCCCCGTTTTCTCCGTCGGTGCTGCAGCAGGAAGCAGCAGGTGACGGCTTTCTCACACCCCCGGGTCCCGGACCCCGCGCCCGGGTTCCTTTCCTGTAGAAATAAAACCCGGCAGATGGGCAGCGCACACTCCCGGAATTATATTGCTCGCCGTAAAATGAAAAAAAATATATACTGTATCCTGCTTCTCTCATCCCCGTCGGCCAGTTTCCGCATGCAGAGGAGGAGGTTGGTGCGATTGCCCGCAATCCAAATAACGATGAGCAATTGGAATCCCGGCCACGGGAATGCGGGGCCTTTGAGGTTCGCCGCTGTGCGAAATTCCGACGACGACCCCGGAGTGGGTGTCGTTTTCTTCGCTGTTCAAAATCACTTCTCCCGGTTTTTTCTCGATCTTTTTTCTCTCATCATATTGAAAAAGGACTTCCTGCTTGCCTTCTGTCTCTCTCCATCACGATTTAGCTGGGTTCGTCGAAAAGTTCTTGGATTATAGAACAGAAGATTCAACTGCTTTACTCAAATGTGAAAAGAGTAAGGTGAATACATGCATCAGTGACAGAAGAAATGTGACAAAGAGAAAAAGTTCCTAAGATCATTTCACTGAATCTAATTTGTGTTGGTTTCTCAACTATCGCATGGCTTTGATAGTATTGTACGAGACACACTAAATTTAAAAAAAAACCTGGTGAATACAAAAATTTACTTACGTAATGAATAATACGCATTTTATAACTTGTGATTGATTGAAAATTCATCGAGTATAAAGAGCATTCATGATATGAAAAATGAGGATTGCTCCAATAAGATCTAATGCAAGAATTTCCAAAAGCCTTGTTGGAATGCTTGAAAACATCTGATCATGGGTGCTCTTCGCTCCCAGCCGCTTTTTTGCCTGTGTATTTTTTCCCCTGATCCTGATTTGGCATCATCACTTGAAAGAACGCCGCTTAAAGAAAACGTATCATCTCTTGATTTTCATGCTGCAAAATTGGAGCTTTTCTGACTCCCATTTGGGTTTCCTTGGATACAAACCATCGTTCTGGGTTCCTTACGCTATAAACTCGATGCCTGATTTGATAAACAGTACTGTACTTAACATGGAGGAAATGGCTGTCAGTCATTTTCTCGTTGTTGCATTGTTAAAAGGTATACTGTACAGGATATTTTTGTTTTGCTCGAAGAAAAGATGCAGTTTCGAACGATGCGTCCAAGTGCTGTGATCGAAGTTCTCGTGCAGCCCTAGATATGAAAAAAAACGTGGGAAAAAAATCGTCGCTCGTAGGTTCCCTGCATTGTGATGCGCTTTGTGTCCCCTTTTGTCATTTATTTTTTCCACGACTTGTGCGCGCGTCAGCGTTTTAAATTATCGTGATTACTGGGCAACGGGAGGCGAACAGGTCCTGTGTGAATGTGAACAGACAGCAGATGGACCCGAGGGGGACGGAAGGAAGGAAAAAGTGTACTGCACTGTCCGAAGATTACAAGTTGCTTTGATACAGATTTCTTCACCCCGGGGTCTTCCCATTTCTCTCTTTCTCTCACTCTTTGTGCGTGTGTGTGTGTGTGTGTGTTTTTTTTTACGAGGAAAGTTGCGTGTTTGTTCTTTATTGACGGGGAAACAAAAGCGCCTCCTCCGATCAAAAGAATTGAAAAGACGGTTGTTAGTGTACTGTCGTGAATACAGTACAGTTGATTTCAGCGGAAAAAGCCCGTCAAACCTTAGGTAATTCCGGATCCGTTATGAAAGTGCTTCGAATCTTTTCGAAACTGGGTTTCTTTTTGGACTTTCGAGTAGAAATATCCCCACCGGTTGCTGTTTGTTTGTCAAGTATCGTTTTGTTCGTTTCGTTTTTTTTCCCCCAACAGATTATTGACTCAATTGAGCGCGTTTGTAAGGTCTCCCGATTATTATACAATTTTTTTTACTTTTGCTTATCCACGTGACAAATGGCCGATTTTTAAAATTGTAAAATTGTATTTAACATTTGAGTGAATACGGTATCCGTGGCAATTTACTCGATTAAATATTGAATGCTAGACATGTATTGTATTTTTATTTTGACTTTTCTCTTCGAGCAGGTTGTTTGGAATGTTGCGACAATGCGGTGGGTGCGGGGCCGGGATCGGCGCCAACGAGTTGGTGATGCGGGCGCGGGACCGGGTGTACCACGTGAACTGCTTCTGCTGTGATCAGTGCCGTGTGCCGTTGTCCAAGGGCGACCACTTCGGCATGCGAGGCACCAAGATCTTCTGCCGCACCCATTTCGAGGCCCTCATGGACTCCGACCTGGCGTCCGGCAAGGACCCCGGCTCCCCGACGACCCACTCCCTGCAACAAACCCACCACCTCCACCAACCACCTCTACATACCCTCCCTCCACAACAACAACAACAACAGCAGCAGCAGCAACAACAACAACAACAGCAACAACCTCCGATGCCGGGATTCCACGTCGTGCCTGGGCAAGGCGTGGACGTCCTTCCCGTCGTCGGCCACCTACACATGAAACATTCCCCGGGGTCTCCAGGAGGTGGTGGAGGCGGTGGTAACGGTGTGGTGGTGGTGGTGTTCCTGGAGGAGGACTGTTGCCGCCGTTGCATGGACACCCCCTAGGACACCACCAGTTCGGCGTGCCGATGCATGCGCGGTTCGATCACATGGCACCTGAGCACCAGCGGCTCATGGGCTACGTGGACGAGAGGGCCGCCGTGCTGGACCCCGTCGGCGCCGCCAAGATGTTCCCGGCGTCCAACGCTCCTGCGGGTGCACCGGCGCGAGGCCGCCCCCGGAAGAAGCGCAAGGATGCCGAAGCGGCGCTCATGGCGCCCATGAACCCCATGGGTGAGTTTGACACGACCTTTTTTTATTTTTTTTTTGACTCAGTTAATAATTAATAATTGAATAATTTCTGTGGAAAGGTAGAAAATCTGCGCTGTGCTTTCCCTTCCGTAAATGTGTGGCTTCGTGATTTTAGAATCGAGGAGTTTTTTTGTTTTTTGTTTTGGAAATTGTATTCACTCGCGGAATAGTTTATTCCGGAGTTCATTTTAGGCCTTACACTACAGCAGACACCAAAGTTCATTTCTTCCTCTTTTTTATAATCGGTGGGTGATTTTTTCCGTCATATTATTCCCAGATTTCCACTAAAATGGTATAGTCTCCACTAAACTCCGCTTTCAATTGCAACGAATTCCATTTTTTTAATACACCATTGATGACCACCTAAAACCCTTTCGTTTTCCCAGGAGTATTTATGTGAAGGTCCTCAGATATTTTTCCGTCTGAAAAAATACCTTAGTTCTGTACTTATACCTACTGTAATGACTGCAACTATACTTTACCTTTCGTTCCATAATCAACCATGCTTTTTATTTATTTAAATGACTGAAAATCATAACCACATCAATTGTTCGCATCTTATTGATTTCGGAGATTCGGATTTTCTTGATCAATTAGCTGTGAATTTAGATTGATAGAGAAGAAAAATAAAACTGATGTCATTGACTCAGATCAAGTCTCGTAGAGATACATAGCCTTCATCCTACGCATGTTTACTATTCGCATAATTTAAAACCATTCAAAATAAAACCTTTTTCTTCGCTTCGGTGACATTTTAATAACTAAACACGAATGAGATTGAGTTAGAAATCATGCGGAACGCTGAAAAACGAACCACGCAGTCCAGACAAATGTCTGAATCTGAGGTTATATTCATACAGTTGATCAGAGCAGTTTTGTAAAAAAGAACCGAACGAGTACTAAATTGTGGTTGATTCGTGTTCCTTCGCACATCTGCCGATGAAATTATGGCGTTGAATTACTGCAGTTTTTAGTTATGCTTGCCGGGCAAACAGCGGGTGTTTAACCGTTCGTGGGTAGTCCGTGAATTATTATTATTATCATCGTGCTTATCAGCAGATAACAAGCAATTTCTTTTGTTTAAGCGTCGGATAGCTTAATCACATCATCAGGACCTCACACTTGGGCGATATACTAACACGGGGGGAAAAAAATGTAGGGGAAGCTTCGGTTCTCCCTCTGGAACTGGAATTGTATAACCACAGGCCTTGTTGACTCTGTTCCGCGAGGTTTGCGATGAAATTGTTCACAACCGTCGTCAACCGCTCATGTTTGCTGGTTCGACACGTGTGGAAACTCGAACGTCTTTGCGAGGAGGTGGGGAAGGGAAAGGTTCTGATGATGAAGACGAACACGAATGGTGACAAGAGAAAAGCAACCAGTAAAATAAAAAAGGCAGCCAAAACTCACCCGAGAAAAAGTGACTACCCGAAAAATCGCCGAGCTGAAAAAGCACAGCAATATAACTTAAGGAGAAAGGGAACCAGCAGAAAAAGAAATGTAACCGAGTAGAAAAGGTAACTCGAAGAAAAAAGCAACCAGGAGAAAATGGCTTTATTCAATCTGCGGAAATACTGTGGTTGAAAGAAGATCAAATATATTCCCGTGAGAAATGAAGAACTCAAAATCATCCAGCATGAAACTTATCCGAGGATCACCCCGAAGAAAAGGGACCCTAACGAAAAAAGACGCTTTAAGAAAGGCATCCAAGATACATAAAAAAATAAATAAAAACTCTATAAATCGATACTGTACAGTGCAGTACCCAAAAATAAGCGTTCAGACAAAATTCCCGTATTTTCACTTTTGCAAAGTGAAACTCTGTTCGACGTTCACTTTCTTCAATCTACGGGAACAGTTCCAAGGATATGATGGAACCCATTCACACGAAAGATGAAAAAGACACAATGATTTAATCAAGTGGTAAAAGTACAGTAATTGGGTGGTTTCCGCTGTTCTGGGTGTCTTTTCTCCGGGTAGCTTTTTGCTTGAGTGCTTTTTTATTTCTCTTGACGCAACGATCGAGGAACCGAAGAAATAAATCAGTAAACGTTCGACTGAACACCACCCCTTTTCTCATTCATCCTTCTCTTTTTTTCCTCTCTCTCTCTCGTCTCTATTTTCTTTTGGCCTTCTTGTTTGCCTGTCCTTGTGTCATTTTGTGCGTGTTGTTGCGGGGTGTCGGAATCTGCGCCTATGAATCCTGTCACCGTTCCGGCCCCGCTTTCTGCCATTCGTCACCCCGAGCCCGCCGAGGTCTGAGCTACTTCCTGCTCATCGATCAACGCTCGCCGAGTTTCCTTTTCCCACCCCGGGTAAACATGACTACGTCGACGCCGACAAGAAGGAAGTGAAGGGAGAAGAGTGAGAGAAAAAAAAAGTCGATGAAATTGAGGAGAATAAGATGCAAGTAACAAAAATTTCGGAATCCCGCGAAAAGTTTATGCTTGAGCCGCCGAGAAGAAATGGCAGGGGGAAACGAAAGTCGAATCAGTCTTCAGAATATAAAACCCGCTCCTTTTCTTGCCACTTTCGAATCCCTTCCGTCTCGGCACTTTCCCTAAAAGTCCTTCTTCGCCGGTGGTCGATCGCAGACTGGCTCGTGATGACGACACATGTTGCTAAAAGCTTGAAAAAAAATTTGTTTGACAGTTTCCGTTTCGAATATTCGACACGGTCGCAACCTCGGTATTAACGAGGACTGAAAGAATGGTTCGTGTACTTCAAGTCCGTCGAAAAAAAAAATCTTGGAAACAAAACACCAGAACTGCATGTTAAATATAAATAAGCTTACAAAGGTTTTCAAAAGATTATGGTAAGTCTTTTCCACATACAGTACAGTATTATCAAAATAAGGATAAATTTTCATTTCGATTTCGGGTTGGGCTCACGTATAATTCCTTTCATCATTCGATGAGATTATTGCAGAAAAACGTTTTAAATTTCCCCATGAAGGTAATATAGAATTATTAAATGAACGAAATTCTTCGAAGACCTTTTTTTCAAATGAGCGATCAAGCACGAATATCACAATTTCGGTGCTTATTTGGTATTGAGTTCAATTCCAATAATAGAGATCCAATTTTGGGAGTTGAAACCTTTAAAAAAAAGATCTTTTCCTTACTTAAGCCCCCCTTTTGATCCCGTTCGTCTACTGCTATTTATCTCTTCCTCTTTCTTCCCACTATATTTTAACTCGATTGCTCTTTTAACAACGCTCCCTTTATCCGAAAAGATACTGTACATACAAGGCGCAGTGCCGTGTCAAGACAAGACGCCACGGGCGGCGGTTGGGGCGGCGTCACGATCTGTCGTCGTCGAGGCGCCGGCGATGACACCGTCATTAATACCACGCTGACCTCGAGGTCGTTTTTACCTCCACTTTTCCCATTTATTTCTTCATCTCCTCGGACTCCTTTTTTTTCTTTCTTCTTATTTTCCTCCAGTATGCTTTCTTTGCATCCCTCAATCTCTTATTCGCCCCCGCCTATATGCCTCAAGGGGGTATCACTCCCCCCCTTGCGTTTTTTAAATCCTTGACACCGTGTTTGTTTCGCTCGGACAGCAGAACAAGACAAGGGCTGATTGTTGGACGCTGTTGGGGGTCGTAGTTTTCTCTATCTTCCTTGTGGTCTTTCATCTGCGTTGTCCGTTAATTTGATGGAGACACGGTTCTCTTTCCGTTTCTCATTTCTTATTTTCTTCCTTTGAAAAAAAAAAGATCGATTAATTCGTTTGTTTTTCAGCATTTAAGAATCAATGTTCCTTTTGTCCTTCGAGACAATCATTCGCTCGCTGACGAACACTGGCAAAAGTTTGCACTCATCGACAACTCGTGTTACTGTCTGTCATTCTTTGTATTTTCAAAAGGTTTTTTCCTCTCTGAATCATCGTACTTCTCCGGAAAATTGAATACAATAGAAGAGAACCTAGATTATCCGAACTCGGACTAACCGAAGATTTAACTGGAAATGCCGTGATGGTGATTCATTGGCGAGTGAGAAGTCACAAAGTAGCTCGGTTGATTTGTCCGAGGGGTTACACGTTTCCGCGCGGAACTCATTTCTGGCGCCGACTTGAAATTATCTGAATACCAGTGATTTTTAAAAATATTTTTCTCAAGTTCACTACTTCCAAGAGGATAGGCAGACACCTTCTCAATTTTATCGCCACCAATTTGTACACCCTTCTTAACCCTTCTGATCCATGTGTTGAAACATGCCTTGAATTGTTGAATTTTGAAGCTTCCCATGCAGGAACAGCAGCCCCCGTAATTCATCTCATTTTCCTGCCTTGATTTGCTTGAATTTTACACGGAAATGCAAGCAACGCTTCGATTGAATTATTAAGCGATTCGCAGAGCTACAAAAGCCATCGATAGAAAGATGATACATTTGATCGTTTTCATGGCAACTACACGCACAATAGCCGCGATCTCATCTTAGAAATGTTCCACTGTTAATTGGAGGTTATGTCACGTCGGGCGATTGTCGAATTTTTTTTTCAAGTTCTCGGAAACATTTACACCATTGATTGCATAATAGCCTCTTTATTTGAGAATCTGGTCATTAGCCTGTATGATCGAGTGTCTGGCATAATGTGAGTAGTGGAGTTCGCGGTCGTTTATGGTGGATGTTCCAGTTGGATTCCGGGGTGTAGTGAAGGCAGCTTAGAAACCCGAGGCACGTGCCCCGGGTTCGGAAACCCTAGTTTTTTTATTTTATGTTATGGATTCGATTCTGACCAGCGTCAAAACGATGAACATTAATCAGGATCTCTTGTGTTACCACGGGATAGCACCACCACGAGCAAGCAAGCAAGCAACCCAGCCCCGCAGCGTTGAAAAGCAAACATTTGATCCGGCTTCGCGATATTTCACTCGGCCGCACGTGGAAACATTCGGCCAGCTCCCGTGGGGAAGTCGAAAAAAAAAAAGGCGAGGAGGAAATATTAGTGTCGAGTTTGACGGCTTTCGCCATTCAGCTCTCTGTGGGTGTCAGAAAAAAGGAAGGAAATGAGAGAAGAAAAGTTGTGCTCAAACACTTATTTTTTTTTTAATCATGGGGTCTACAGTTTTTCGGAAGTGGCGTTCCTCGTCCAGATTCTGGACGATGAAATACATTTTTGCAATCCCATCATTGTGGGTTTTTGATGTTCAAGAAATTTCCATCAACATCGTTTTCGCGATATTGTGTCCAGTTAATTTTTGGTGATATGATGCCTTAGTATTCCAGAAATTTCATTACAGTAATTATATTCTGAAATTGAAATCCAGATTACCATACAGCCTTCGATTTTTTTTAAATTGTCTTCTTGTTCTGTATTCCTGAATGCTCAGGAGGAGTTTCCCATGATGTCCTTAAAAATTTGAGCGCTCCTTGATTCTGAGCTATTTTCTTCAAAGCATAATATTTACTGGTCAAAGATATCATTTTTAATGCCGGCATATTTTCTTCCGCATACCGTACATAATTGCGCACAGTTGGAAAAAATGTTCCAAATTATTTTAAGTGTTCAGTATTTGTTTATCAAAGCTCCCTTTACATTTTCGTTTGATTATTTGTGCAAGACGGTTATTTGACTATACAATTATACTTTTTGGCGATTGCATCTCGGAATAATTTCCGGTGAATTCGCGCAAGAGATCACGTAATGCAATTATCTTGCCGCTGATGTAGTCCTTTCTGATTTGATGAAACTCAAACGTTCCACAAATACACTAGCGACGTACAGTATTTCGATAAGAAAAAAGTGAGCCAGAATTTTCAATTGCACAAAATCGTGATATGATCTAGTGAGACAAGTCACCAAAATGTTTCGATATTCCTTGAATAATTTTTCACACGCCAGCTTTTTGAATCCTCATTTTAAAAAAAAGCAAATAACGGCTTTATGCAAAACCTGAATCGCAATTTCAATAAAAACCTTTCCTCTCCTCCAGCTTATTTAACAAAACCGACAAGAAAGCACCCCAAAATAAATAAAAGAAAAAAGTGTACGCCGCCTTGCTGCGTTCATTTCGGGACGATTGTGCGAGAGACAAGGAGAGGCCAGCTGAAGCTTCACACAGCCAGAAAAGCTGAAGAGAGAGACAAATGCACACACAATAAAATTAAAAAGAAGGAATGACTGGGATAGGCATGCAGGCAAAACACACGAGATTAAGAGCAAAGGAGAGAAAGAGAGAAATAAATGCCTCGGGGGCGATGACGTGCGGGGCAAAATGAAGTGGTCCTGTCAGATCGAGAGAAATCCCGGCGTTCTCTTTGCAGCGGGCGATCGCGACCCCTGCCTGGGGGCAGGAACACCCCGTCGACAAACCGCTCGCCCTCATTTTTCAAAAATGTTCCTCCTGTGGGCAAATGAAAGACAGGAAAAAGGAAAAAACAAACAAACGAAATATTCGTAAATGTCGCGATGATGCCCATGAACTTATTCTCCATTCTCCGCCGTCTCATCGGAACCATTCCGCCAATTTTTTTTTCTTTCAATAAATTGTTGTCTTTCGCGGGGGAAAAGTAATAATCCGCTTTCAACTCTTCAGACTATTGTAAATTACAAAATGTCACGAGTTGTATAAGTGTTTGAGCAAATATAGGACGTGTTCTCTTCTGCTAAAATTTGTCTCAAACGTATCTCTGAGTATACTTGTCTTATATTGTATTGAATGGTGGCCTACATCCAATAGCATCTTACATCCTTATCGTCTTAAAATAGCATAGTACAGTAAATCGTTCTCCGAACAACATTTGAATGAAATTTAACCGCAATAATATGCAGTATCCACTAACAATTGAAATGCGAAAGATTCACAATTCCGATTATTTCCCTCGTAGTATTCAAGGAGATTAAGCGTGTTAATAACTCGAACATGAGTAAAATAAACTCACTTTTTAAATTCTGACGCAGACTAAAATTATCAGAGCGTTTTTTTTTTTAAAGGAAATCTAAAACCCCCAGAAAAGTGATGACGTAAAATGTTCCGAGTAAGGATTTAGGCTTTCTAGAAAACAAATTTGGTTGTTTTATTATTTTATGAATATCTGAAGCATCTGAAAAACCGACGTTTTTCTGTTGGGACTGTACCTTCAAAGCCAACAACAAAATACTTGCCGTATTTTAATGAACAGGGCGAGTCCACGTTCAAGAAATAATGTAGTTCACACGCGTTGGAAAAATGCACGCTTACATGACATGATGCGAGATACCGTATTTCAGGGGATATTGGTGATAAGTATTTATGACTGGGGCTGTTAGACTGAGTACTGTATGTATAAAAGTCCACAAATCCGGGGTTGTTCGCCCAAATCGTAATCCCCGCTGGTGCAAAGTCGACGAAATCTGCCACGTGTCCAAGAGATCTGCTGAGGGGGGAAAGAACACCAGAGAGGACAAATGAGCGCCTCTGTGAAATCCGGCCCCATGGCCACACTTGACTCCCGTCGGTTTTTCGCACAAAGTCCCTGCGGGGCGACTTTGTGTGCCAAAAAATGCCGCGTTTCCCGGCGGGGGTTTTCTCTCTCGCTCCCGTTATTTATTCTCGCTCTCCCACAAGGTCTATATTCAATGAAAGACTTTATAGCAGCTTTCGAGTCACGCGCGACGAGAACAATTTTTGCGCGATGAAAATTTGCATGCGGAAACCCCGCGTGTGACTTAGTGCCCAACTGAGCGACTGACTGTTGGTGTGAGGAAGGAATAAAAAGGGGGAGACAAAACGAAAACGTCGAACCGTTAGTCAATGATTTATTCGTCTTCCTACGGCCACATCATTTTAAAACGTGTTTTTTTATTATTTATTTGCAAAATCAAATCCGTTGAGTGAACTCTGGGTTTTAAAATTCGGAAGTCCGGTGAATTTTGATAGAAACTCACTGCTTGTCCATTTTTGATTCAATAACAGTCGAAAACTCCTCCCGTGTTAAAATAGAGTAAGTCAAAAATATAAAATATGCCAAAGTTTAATTCAATTGCTGTAACTTTTTCCCGTTCGCCCGCCGAACGAATTCCGATCGTTTTTTCCATCACAAAATAAATTCTTCTGTGATTCCGAGTTTTAACGATACATTAAATCTGAGGAGCACGTGTAGGAATTCGTTACATTTTTTTCTGCCAATCGGAAACATTCAAAAGGTGCCCCAGCAGTTAACTAGACGGGTAAGAAAAAATTGGGGACGTTTTGACATTTTAAGAGCGCTGGCATTTAGAGAAATATTTCGTATTAATTAGTTTTAACGAACTGTTTAAAAAAAAGGGCCTTCGGCCAGAAGAAGCGGTTCACTTATGCAAGAAAACATGTTCCTAACCACGCTGAAAAAAAAATAATGAACTTTCGGGATATTCAAATAGGAAAAAAAAATCTTGATAACCACATTTAGCTGAGTAATATTCACTCCCTGAAAGAATAATATGTGTGTACAGTACAGTATTTTTTTTTTCTTCTTTCAACCAGGGTTTCATGAGCACACAGGCTCTCAGAGAGTGTTCTCATGCTGAACAAGCTGTCGGCTCAGCACGTGGCGTTATATACACGGGGGTTGTCTAGTTAAAATTCCTCTTCTCCCGCCAGGTTCGTTGTTTATGCTCCCGTGTGTACGTGTATATAAGCCCGTGCTGGATGAAGGGGGTTGCATGAGAGGGGTGACGGGGGGTTTGGCTTGGTTAGCTCGGTTGGTTGGGTTGGTTATGTACTTGCCCGAGGGGGCAATAGGCGTGTGAAATTTTTCGGCGGTTTACGCGAACCGTGATCCCGATCGCAACTCTTTCTGCCCCACACAGCTGTGTGGCGTGCCGCCGACAACAGCAAAAAAAAAAAGAATTGCTTGTTTATCTCAGCTGAGGGCTGAACAAATTACACGTTGAAGTGTTGAGGTAGAATGCAGGAGGGCCTTTTTTCCTGTTGTTTGTTGTAGCCTATGGCTTACCTTTGAAAAATCGGAGACGAAATCCGAAATGTGCCGGGTGTCGATGAAGAAGTGTCAGATATATGCAATCTGTCCTAGCAATCTTTCGATCGGAAGCTCTATTTTATTTCCACGTCGTCAGCTCTTCCTCTAGGGATTGGCCGAATTAACGTTTGGAAGACACTTTTGCAGGTTTAATACTGTAGTGCAATACCATATTTACTTTTCTTTATAGTCAATTCCTCCAATTTTTCATGAGAATTTATCAGAGACTCGACGGAAAATTGAATATTTGAACGTTCTTGTGAATACATTCATCCAAGATAGTCCACGACAAAACATTTTCCTAGTCTTTGGGCTTGATACAGAATTCCATTATAATCTTTTGTTTTTCACAAATTACCCACAGGATCTTATTCATTAGCACAGTATGCTGAGTACAGTACTTAATATGTAAAGGGAAAACTTTAATTGAATACGCATGTTTTAAAAGTCATCTTTCCAAGAATCTCACACCAGAAATTATCCCTGCATAGTACATGAGCTAGGGTAGATGCTTTTAAAACAGGATTTCCATTAATGATTTGCCCAGACATGTATTTGGAGTCATTGTACTTTTTTCAGTTCTTCTGATATTCTTCAGGCTTAATTTTTTCTTTCGTCCGGCTGACATTTTCTAGATTTTTTTTACTGCGATAGTTGTCTGCGTGCGAATTCATTGTTCCTGGAAAATTTTTATTGGTATAACGTATTTACGACCCGCTGATTCATTGAGTTTTCGAAACTTCATCCGATTCGGCGGGCGGATTTCTTGGAGAAAAAAAAAAAGAGGAAGGCAATTCGAATCCCGCAATTGATGAGGCGAAGCATGTAAGTTGTTCCAAAGGCGAATAAATTAATAGACCAGCAGCTGGTATTAGAATCTCCTTTTCTTTTCTTCTTTTTTTTTCACCCCTCGTCTCATGAGCGGATCCTGTGATTACGGAAGCGGCACGTGGACAAGACGTGCGGCACTTCCTATTTGTTTCCTCTCCCCTCTACATAAACACACACACACACAGGAGCTTGATGCTTGTTGCGGTGTGTGTGCCGCGTGCTTGTGCATTGTTGCGATGCCTCCGACCACCGCCACCACCAAGGAGGAGGAGGAGGAGAGGGGGGTGGGAATAATAGGAAAAAAGAAGATATTCGCAGACAAAAGACGCGTGCGATCGACGGATTGGTTTCCGTTCATTTGTGTTTTCCTGCCCCCCACTCTCCCTCTCTCAAAACAAACGTCTCTCCTCCGCTCCTTTTATTTGTCTCTCGTCTTCTGCGCACGTACTGTAGTGCAGTTTCTTCCTCTTTTATGTTCGGTTATCCTCCTGCCGTATTAGGTGTAAACTACTCATTCGAGCAGGCGAGGAAAGAGGAGGAGGAGGAGAGAGATTGTTTTATTCGGCTTTGGTTGCCAGAATTGTGCTGCTATGGCTGGCGTTGATCCAGGTGGCGTCGTCACGGCTGGCTTGACGCGTGTCGAATCAGAAAAGGTCTCTTTTTTTTTCCTTTCTTTCTTCACAGGGAAGGAACACGTTGTCGTGAGAGCGCCTAAACGCGGGTCACGCGAAAGCAAACAAAAAAATAAACTCGGGACACAACAACAAAAGAAAATTTTAATAATAAGTCTGCTCAAAATAAAAGCTAGCTCTTCGTCGAAGTCGCCAAAAAAATATTGAGCGAGGTAATTGATGGAAGCATCTTCCGGTTGAGACGGGAGATGCTGAGAGACGTTCCGGAATCTCGAGCCCGTGCCTTTCTATTTTTAGTATTTTTATTTTCACGAGGGAGGGTTCCTAAGTTTTGAGACTGACTAATAAATTGAATGCATTTTTCCCGGTAGTAAATACATTTAGAACTTTAAGTTACATTTTTAAATAAATTTCAAGGGACGCATGAGTGTCGTTTAATACAGTCATTCACCGCTTATTTTGAAACATGAGCCCTTCGATTGAATAATCTTGCTAGGATTTCAATCTACAGTACTGTATTAGAACAGGAAAAACTGCAGTCGCTTTATTTCTCGCCAATTGAATATTCATTCGTACTTATATTCCATGTACAGTACAGTACTTCGAAAAATGTAGGGTTGTCGAGTCATTCAGACACTGGTTTTTTTTTTTACGCGTTGAGATGAATTTGTTAATAGGATCCAAATATCCATGATGTACCAGCGATTGGACTAGATATTTTGCCCACTACAGTACAGTATAAGAATCTTGACTTGCGAAAATAAAATGCAATTCAATATTGTATGAGTCGCTACCAGTTGAGTCTATGAAGTTCCCTGATTTTCTTATTGCGCATCGTATATGAGTGAATATGCTGATTAAAAAAAATGAATTTCAACCATAATGAGTGGTGAAAAGTTCCCAAATATCGGAACTTATGGACTACCCTTCTTATTTCCTAGCTAGCTGCCGATGAACTTCCGAGTGGGAGGATTCGTCACGCTAGTTGACTTGAGCGAGGCCCGCTCGAGTGTGCACCTGCTCGAGTTTATATTCGACGATTCGCAGGAGTAGTTTTCTTCCATTCTTCGCTTTTCCTTTTTTCTTTTCGATATCTTCTCTGTGTTTATTAATGAGGTGGGTTTAGTCCGTGAAGATCAACGAGGGCACGCGCTTGTTTTCTGAGGAGAAACCCAGCT
>CAJPEX010000971.1:0-60261 GCA_905338405.1 Notodromas monacha
AGCAGAAGACTCTGAGGAGGATATCCACGAGGACTCTCCGGAAGCCGACGCGCCGAAGTCGAAACGTGGTCGTGGCCGACCAAAGGGATCCACTGGTGGTGTTGCGAAGAAGGTAAGGCATATCACTTAAGTTTTCTATCCCTAATCCATCTTTCAACTAAGGCCAATCCCCAAACTTCATGCTGTGAGGATGTGAGAAAGAAAATGTTCTTCTCATGAGGATGAGATGGAAATTTTTCTTCGCGAACAGTTTTCTTGGTTTACTATGGTAGAAGGCATGATTACCGGTTTGTTCAGGCTCTTGATGCCCTGGAACCTCGGAAAGAACTTGTAGTGATGTAAACGTAGACAACCGCATATTTGAGAGATACGCGAACCCGTCCAATTCGCGAAGCATTTTGGCAGAATCAATGCCAAGAAGAACTAATTCAGTCAACTATGGTCTTCCTAAGATTCATGGATTGACTGTTCTTCGGATCTTTTCTCATCGGAATGTTATCCGTATTGTCCACAGCCAAAGGTTCCCGGACGTGGTCGTGGACGCCCAAAGAAGAATGCGTCTTAAAAGCCATTGATGTCGCCAGAAGAAAGAACTGCACGAGGCTCCGGTGCGAAAAATTTCTCTTAGCATTCTCTACTCGTTTGCCTCGAGTCCAAGGGTAACCAATGATGACTAGAGCGGGTACCAAAAAACGACGCTCAAGTAGATTAGAGCAGGGAAGACGGTTACCCGTCCAAAGAGAGTCCTGTTGTCTTGAGTCAACAAAAGACAGAAAGAATTTCGTTTAAAATGGTTCTCTGTAAGACTTGCTCAGAGGTACACGTAAGAAACGCGGGTTTTGATGTGGTTAAAATATGCAAGTTACTTCTTCATGTTAAGCGTACCCGTAGTTGGTTTGTGGCGACGCGTTTTTGTTTCTCCTTTTTGCAGCAACTGTTTTGACTGTCTTTGTGACATTGATGTGTTTTTACCGCGAATAAATCATTTCTCAATACGCCAATCTTCCTTTTCAATTCCGAAGAATCGTAAATTTTTCACTTTCAGAATATTGTGGTATTCGATTTTCTGATGAAGTCATGTGACATTGATGTGTTTTTACCGCGAATAAATCATTTCTCAATACGCCAATCTTCCTTTTCAATTCCGAAGAATCGTAAATTTTTCACTTTCAGAATATTGTGGTATTCGATTTTCTGATGAAGTCATCTTAATGTTCAAAATCTTTCCACAGTACTGTAGTAGCCCCATTCATTTGTTCCTGTTGATATAATCGTTGGCCAATCGCCTTCTTAAAAGTAAGTTTTAATTGATTCAGGCATGACACAAGTACGACGGATTGTGTTTAGAAGATCAATATTTCTTGAGAAAGAAACGAATTCTGGAATCATTTGTTTGGTAGAAGAAAGGATTGCCAATTTAGCCTGGCACCAATCATGATACAAATCTTTATGAACTTAATTTATTTGTCAGGTGGTTGTGTTATGGAGTAAATTATTGTACGTGTACTGTGTATGATCGTGATTTTCAGCCACAAAAAAAAACTTCGTCGCAGATTTTATATGGGTTAGGTTTCTGCAAAAATTTTAGATAATAGATTTTGGCACAAGCCTTCTTTGAGAGCCTGTGAGACTCAATTGAAATACCATGATGACCGGGTGTAGATTGGAACTCTCAATAAACAGTTTAAATACAACTTAGTACGTGTTTACCTATGTTCTTAGGTAGGAAGTGAACCTTATAAAACCCAGAAAAAACATGACATAACGGATGAAAATTTTTGAAATTCCCGGAAATTGAGATTTATTGAGTCACGAAATTCTTCTTGTGGAATGTCAGGTGAACTACCCATTCAGTCAACCAAAAACTTGACAGAGGAGAATCTTTGTTTTTCTCAAAGGAAATTATGTAATGTAGCTCTTGGTGTTTTCTTGAAGGTGAGAGGAAGATGCCAATAAGTTCCATTCCTGGACCTCCTGTGAGACTGAGAGATGCTGACAATTGTGTAGCAAATTTGTCTGATGCTTGAGTTTTCTTATTTTTTTTCCACCTCCTGAGTGTTCAGATTCAAATCTTGAGTTGAGGAATGTGTACTGTATTAGAGTTTGTGAGAGAAAAAGCAAACTGTCAAACCATGTCTTGAATACAGTACATGAAGATACATTGGGACCTCTACAAGTTGAACTTGATGGGACCAAGAAAATTTGACTTGGTGAGGTTCAAGAAACTAGGGCTTGGGACCATACATTTTTAGTGAGGGTCAAGGGGGATATGTTCAACTTTTCATGCAGTTCCAATAATCAAAGGGTTATTCTCAGTATTGGATTTATTCACCTCATTGGTTAAAAAAAAATGTTCAGGTGAAAATTGGACATTTTTTGTAATATGTTTCTTGAGAAAATTTTGTCATGATGATGCTTTCTCATTCTTCTGTCAATTCATGGGTGAACCACCATTTTGTCATGCAGGGATCCCTTTGTGCTGAGTTGAAGATCCCAGAAGTTCATTTTTGACAATTACTTTGTCAGAATTCCTTGGTCAGACGTTTTCCTTTGATAAATATTGCCTCCTTTTTTGTGTATCAATGGTTTCCAATCTTTCCATGGAATGTACAACTTCTGAGACAAGTAGCACATTACAGTGAGACCCCAAGATAGGCACGTAAATGGTGCATCAAGAGTGTCCCCAAGTCAAGTCTTGTTTTCCCATAGACTTACAGTATATAATTTTCAATTGGTGTTTTGTGGAAGAAATATTCTTCAGAATTCCCTGATGAAATTGTTTGCCACTTGAATTTGAATTAGTGGATACATTTTCAACTCAACAAGAACATTTGGAGCATTGAATAGCGTATCTCTGTACTGTACACTGACATTTTGGCATCCACAAAAATAATATTCAAGTGAAAAAAGTAAATGTCCCTCTATGCTGGAGGTAATTTTTTTCAATTAGGTAAATGGATGGTAATTTGGTGAGAGAAGTGCCCAAGAACTTTTCTTGGGCACTTCTAAATGGATGGTAATTTGGTGAGAGAAGTGCCCAAGAACTTTTCTTACATCAATTTTAGGGCTGGAAATATCTGTTTCTTGTAATTTTGCCTGAAATGTATTCGCAATTTTATAGCAAAATGTCCCCATGTTGAGTCAGTGTCCTCATGTCGGACCTTAATTATTGATTTTTTCTGGTTTTCCGCATGTGGGGGTCTCACTGTGAAAATATTATAAAACCCAAGAAAAGAAGGAGCAAATGGAAGGAGGAAGTAATGTTTATGTAGAATATATATAATCACCTTCAACACCTTCATCCTCGGCCCTGGGTCTCATGTCCGATGTGAAACACCCGTAGGAGCAGAATTTATTCCCCGGACCCGGCCCGCATTCCCGGGCGTGCATCCGGAGCAGGAAATTGCGTCGATGAACCAGCAAGTACCTTTTGGGGTTGAGTAGGTGAACTATAGGCGTGTTTTCAATCAATCAAGTGGGACGGGTGTGCCAAAAGGCGGAAACGACGTTGATGAAGACCCGCAAGAAAGGGTACTCTACACCGTACCTGATGAGTACTAGCATGCAAAGCAGGGCCGCCACGGCGCCGATCACGACGGCGAGCACCAGCAGCACCTGGTAGAGCACCGCGTTCCTCGCATCCACTGACTCCGGGCTGACCATCGGAGGGCCAACATTTGGGGGGAAAGTGGGGAAACCCAAGTCTAGCGATTAAGAGGAAGCTTTTGAAGGGTGGGGGATTAGGGGTGGAAAAGGAGGGGGATGAATAGCTTCTCTTACGTTGTTCATCATTAATTCTTATTTTTTAAATAAATAAATTTTAATCCCGGAAATGCGAATTATCATTCCATGTCCTGTTTTGTTTGTTTTTCTGGAGAAAGAAACGAAGACATGCAGGAAATTGGAATTTGTTTTATTTTTTCGGGTGCTTATATTGCTCCGTCGATGTTCTCAAATGAGTTACGAAATGCTGAACTTGGAGGCGAGAGTTTATGTGCCCACTTGGTGCTTCCTTAAAAAATTCATCAAGTTCAATTTGTATTGCTTTCGTATTTCCTGTGTCAAATAAATAGTTGACAAAAAAAGCCACTAGACAATCCGAGTTTCGGAAGTTAGAGAGGGAAAGTCTTCGATTTTTAAGGTGCATTTCTTCTTGGAGAATTCAGCCAGGGACTTGAAAAATTCGAATTATGGTGCTTCGAGTTGAGATTCAGCTGTACAGTACTGTACTATGTTAAAGTAAAGTACTGTACATATATTTTTTGAATACAGTGAGACCCCCACGTGCGGACACCTCGACCTGCGGACATTTCGACATAGGAACACTTATTTTCTCATGAAAGATTAATAAAAAAGTCCCGACATGAGGGCACTGACTCAACATAGGGACATTTTGTTTTAAAATTTCAAATACATTTCAGGCCAAATTACAAGAAACAGATATTTCCAACCCTAAATTTGATGTAAGAAAAGATCTTGGGCACCCTAAAATTGATGTAAGAAAAGATCTTGGGCATTTCCTTCACCAATTTACCATCCATTTGGCTAATTAAAAAAATTACCTCCAGCAGAGAGGAACTTCCTTCTCTCTTTTTCACTTGAATATTATTGCAGCCAACATTTCTATGTACTGTACAGAGGTATCAGTATTCAATTCCCCAAATGCCCATATTGTGTGGAAATATATTGATCAGAATCAGTTTCAATTGGGAGACCATTTTTATTGTCATGGAATGATGGTGAGTATTTTGTACATAAAACACCAATTAAAATTATATAATGGAAGTCTAAGGGAAAATGAGACTTGACTTACGGACATTTCAACTTAGGCACACTCTTTATGCACCAATGACGTCCGCATCTCGGGGTCTCACTGTATTTTTTACATGTGCAGTATTTATTCCATGTATTTATTATGTCTATTTATTTACAGGTACGCGAGTACCTCGCGCACTTTTTTCAAAATCTTGGAAAGTGTAGGCGTGCTCATTATACTTGACATTATTTTTTATAGTCATATGGATTATTTTTTTTATTTTGGATTGTTGTTGAGAAAAATAGTTCAAAATGTTCAAGAGATGTCGGAAGTTCTAACAATTGAATTTTACGTGTTTCTAGAAATCTTGGTGGAGTGTCCGTATCTCAAGACATTGTCCTGACAAACGTTCTGAGTTTCAGATATTCTTCAGTCGAATTTGTCCGTTTGTCGGAGTCGACTTTGAAGCTAAAGTTGGGCAATTCAAATTAACTTTTTTTTGCTGGATTTAAATCTCTGATGCATCAAGAATTCAAAATTGATGAACTCGCGTGAATTATCGAGCTAAGTTGACATGATTTCAAGGTCTTTTGCGGAAATCACATGTTCGTGAATAAAACACTGCACTGTGCTTGTTTCATGTGCATCTCCATGGAAAATATCGTATGAAACCATTGTGGCTTTCGAGAAATTAATACATTAGTATTATCCTGGGCTCATCTAGATTCTAGAAATCGTTTTTGAGTTAGCAAATATAACCTTGAAAGTACTGTACTGTACTATATCGTATATTCTCAAAGATTAAAAGTTTGATGTTTTTGACATTATGCCTCGCAAGTCTCGGTTTGATTTCTTTTTCCAAACCAAGACAAATTTCTGCAGAGGAAAACCATGGATTTGCATATTGAGTGAGGAAGACTGAGAATAATTATCGCTGTGAGTTGTTATCGTCTGCCGATGCAAAGAAATGCTCCATTGCGGGTTTCCTCGGCATTTTTTATTTATTTCAAATTTGATTTTATAATTAGGCTCTATTTATTGAGCACTTCTTCTCGCCGATCCGATGTTTTTCCCCATTGCAAAGTTATAATTTTCAAATTTTGCGAAGGCGAAGTATCGAAATCTTTTTACAAATATTTCGCAATTCAAAAGAAAAATTTGGAATTTTATTTTTGAATGGTTCATTAGTTCAATAAATCTATGAAAGCACCTGATATTTCAGGAAAATTTCACATCCGCCGGAGTGCAAATTTTCATCTTCGCCATTCTGTCAAAAATTGTGCGCATAAACAACAGCTTTTGCGTGCAGCTCAAGTATCCCTCAGAACCAAAAGAAAATTTAAAAAACTAAAAAGAATTTAAATTATTCACAGTACAAAGGTAGTGAATACGATAATTTATTTTAATTCAGCACAAATACTGTCAGTTTCTGACTTGTTTTTTTTTCTCTTCCCATGGATAACTCTTGAAAAATGTTCTTGGCGGGAGATGGAAAAAACGCGCTTTCGCAAATTTTAATCTCTTGTGCAAACGCGATACCTCTCTCTTAAATTCGTAAGAAACCGTATTTTATAAACGCGTGAAAAGTAACTCTGAAAATCTAAACTTTGGTTAAGTCCATTGGTAATCTCAAGCCATGCGCATTCGGGACAAGCTCCCTTCTCGCCCATTGAATTTTCCATTAAAAAGCAGTTGGCGACTTTTTATTCGGAAACATTTGATTCAAATCCGCATGCGAATGCAAATTTTTTTTGGCAATTTAGTTGCCGTAATTCACAATTGAATGAAATGCATTTTTTATATGGATTTTTGATTTTTAAAGGTAGTGAATTGCACTCGTTCAAGAGACACGTTTCAATGCGTTGATAAATTTAAAATTTTGAAAATCGTGCGACGGCCAATTTTTTTTTTTGGGACTAAAGAATGTGCCGTTTTTTTGTCCCGCATTTTTTTTTAACTCTTCCGACTCCAACGCTGAAATTCAATTTTAAATTAATCTCTCGAGTGATTATCGAACGAATACTGTGCTGTATTCTAATCTTCAAAGTGCAATTGAATCTTGAGATAAAACTGCAAATTTTGAAAATCGTGCGACGGCCAACATTTTTTTTTTCGACTGAAGAACATGCCATTTTTTTACGCTTTCAACTCCAACAAAGAAAATTCCATTTCAAATTAATCTCTCGAGTGATTATCGAGCAAATACTGTGCCGTAATATAATCTTCAAAGCGCAATAGAATCGTGAGATAAAACCGCCGCGACGCAGTCTACATTTCAATGCTATCAATCAATTCAAGAACCCCTGTTTTTGTGTTTCCACGGAAACACGCGATTTCAAATTTCCCTTATCTTTCCGCTGACTTTTCTCTCGCTGAAATCGTTCTCTATTTTTTTCCCTCCTCTTCGTGTTCTTCTTCTTCTTCTGTACAGTCACGATACACTTGAGTGTATATAAGTTGAGAGGTTTTGCTGCGATAAAAGAACTCTATTCTTCGGGCTGGATGTTGACAATGCACCGATGCCTGGACTTGGGGGCCGTAAAACCGCGCTGTTTACAATTGACATCCTTTTTCCACCGCCTTTCTCGGCTTATCTTTATTTTCTGGAGTTGAAGTCGGTACAATTCCGGATAAGGGAAAAATCGGTATCCGCACATGATGCATGCCGGCTATTATTTGGAGCCGAAAAGTATATGAATATACAGTATGATTATTTATTTTTTTTGTGGTTATTTATAAGGTTATATTTTTCTTGGTAATTTAAAAGGTCTTGAGGATTTATTTCCGGTTGGTGAGCGTGTAAATAAACTCTGGTGATGGGTCATTTTTGTGATCATGCACTTGTCTGCTTGAGTCGAGTTTGGAAAGCATTTTTTGTTGTTTTAATTATTTTCGAAGTGTTGAAAATGCTGTTGGATGAAAATTTATCATTTCTGTGTTTTGGCATTTTCTATATATTTTTTGAGTCACCTCAATGATAAAAAAAAAAAACAGATTAAGCTAAAACAACTCGAAAGGAATTGAGACGAAACTTCGAATTAGGTCTAAATTTGAATCTAGAGTAAAAGGATTTGTTTTTCTTTCCAGTTTTTTTGTTTTCATAATTTTTGACGCCTTGAAGTTGGGTTGCAATTTTTTTTTCTACCAATTTTTACATTGACGTTTTTTTTAGTCGCAGGACTCGGAGCAAACATAAAGTGACAGATTAAAGTGCGAACAACTGAAAAGCAATTGAAACGAAACGTAGAATTTGGGCCAAATTGGAGACGGTAGTAAAAATAATTGTTTTTCTGTCGCATTTTCTGTTCTCACAATTTTTGAGATACTGTATATTGAAGTTGGGATGAAAGTTTCCTAATGTTGTACTTGGCAATTTTTTTGGAGTCACAGCTACCATGAAGTGACAAATTAAGCCAAAACGACTGAAAAGCAATTGGTATGAATTTATAATAGGGTGTGGAATTCAGGTTTTCAACCAGTATGTGCGTTTGAAAAATCGACCTAGAAGGTATTTATACATTTGAAAAAAAAAATCGAAAACTGTTCCTGAAAGTTACGATGCGTGTAAAATATATTTTACGGGATCGATTCGCAGAAGTGAGCTTCTTTTATTCTATTCTTCAAATGATACATTCGTTCTTTAAAATGGAATGGAATTGATGACGCGACAGGGCGCCAAAAGCATTAATCCTTTCACCGCTATAAAAAAAATGATTTGGGGCACAGAAATCGACATTTCAACGAGATGGATGTGGGTCAATCGATTGCCTCGAAGCGAATGAATTACTAACATGTATTTGCCTATTTTTCCCATTATCGAATTTCAGAGCGGGAATAAATATCTTTCCGGAAATACTGCCGTGATTATTATTTTTTTTAAACCGCAAATCCTCGTGATTTTTTGAGTGGAAAATTATTGGGTCGGGTTTGTCCTGGGCTTTCGACTTCTTTTCTTGATTAACATTTTTATTTTATGTATCGGACTCATTGGTAAAATGGTGCTTTTGATATAATGCTTTTGAATTATATTTCAGAACTGACGTCGAGTGACTTTAATGTAGCTTTCTATGGTATTTTCTTTTCATCAGAATTTTATTAAACTCCGATCCGTTTTTTTTTTTTTAATTTTCCCGTCGGCATGAAGGTCAGTCGTCGATTGCCTCGGAAGAGATGAATTGGGGGAAATTTTTTTGGTTCTTTTCCCTTCTCATTTTTTGACCGATCGAATTTCAGAACTGCAGTGAATTTCTTCGTGAAAATACTGTGGCAATTATTATTTTTTTTAATCTTCGTGAGTTTTGAATGGAAATTTTCTAGGAACGTTTTACTCATTTGCTTTCGACTCCGCTCTTTTAAAAATGTCTTTTTACGGTCCGAACACATTGAAAAACCTTGTCGTTGCTAAAATAAATTTTCATTTAATTTCATAACAACGGCATAAAACCATGGCTTCCTATTGTGTTTCCTTTTATGTACGGTAAATTATCTTGATTCAAATTCTGAGCCATCTGTAATTTTTTCCCTTGGCGCTCTTATTTTTTTTAATTAGCGTAAAAATCCAAATTTTGAGCGTTTGAAAGTGTTCTGCCTTTGACAATATATAATGCTCTTCCTTGTTCAATTATTTGACACTGATCATTTACACCAATGAGCTTTTATCCACGCTTGTTTTTTCTTTGTGCGTTCGAAGAGATGTTTAAAACTTTAGAAAATGTAGATTTAGAAAAATTGAGAGGAATTTATTATACGAAAGATATTTTTCGTTATTCGTTCACCGGATAAGAAAAAATTTCATGCTTAAGTTCGAAGTTATAAAAGACACACTAACTGATAGCACCTGAGCTGGTTTAATTACACTTGAAATTGTTTTTTTTTCAAGTGCTTCGAAGTTCTCGCTTATTTTTTTTCGACGGGTCTGTAATGTTTAAGACAATATAATGAAGTAACTTGAGAGTGCAGAATTCCAGACTTTTGAAGTAATCACACGTCAATGATTTTTTTTTTCAAGTTCTGGAAATTATTTTGGCCTTTTCCTGAGAACACAATTTGAAGACGGTGTTGAATTTTCCGTCTTTCTTTCAATCAAGGTACATTACCATGATTTGTTGATTTTGAATTTTGCTGTAAAGGATTTACTTAAATCTCTTTTTTTGTAAAGGAAAAACAAACGGTTGAATCGTTCATCAGGAAACAGGAAGCTGTTGAATGTGTGTTCATGGTAGATCAAGTGATGGAAAATCATTCGCAGGGCAGTATAAAGTGTGGGGAATGAATCGAGTGCAAAAAAATGTTCTGAGTTTTATCGCAGTTCTTTCCTGTTTGTTTATGATTGCTAAATGTAGAGCAAAATCTAACGTCGAAATGCGTGGACTCTGTTTTAAATCTGTGACGCCTTCATTAACTCAGTGGACGGATAATTTTTTTTGTTAAAAAAAAGAATAATAAAGAGTCTCAATCCCCCTTTGGTTCCTTCCAATTACCATCGATTAGTCACTGTTTTGCTTATATTCTATGAATTGCATTAGAAAGTTTCGAAGGGTTCTTAATTATCGAGAAATAAAGTTCTTTAGGTACTGAAGATTCTGAGTCAGAATCCCCCGAAGCTGCTGAGGGATCATTAAAAATTTAGCTAAGCTTGTGTTCAATTTCTTGCTGGAAATTGAAATTTAAGTTTCTTGTGTCATTTTCAGTTGACATTTTTTGCCGAAACATTTCAGCCAAATCTGTAAAGAAAAATATTGCGTTCAATTTTCTTACTGGAACTTTAAGTTCAAGTTTCAAGCATCATGTTCAGTTACCATTTTTTAGCTGAAATATTCTTTGAAAAATCTGTAAAGAAACGTGAAATGATCTTTTCAAAAATTAAAAATATTCGAGAACAGTTGCAACTGGTTGAAAATGCGTGAAACACGCAGGAAAAAAAATTGAATTCCCTCACATCATTGATTGAGTGAACTTTCAACTGTCTGTATTCTCTTATTCGATTCAAACTGTTCAAATAAAAAATTAAAGAACACTGTATTAGTTAGGGAATGACGATTTTATTACACTGGCAAATTTATGCTCATCGCATATATATATTAGCAGCAAAAAAAAATATATATATATATATATGTGTATCTTTTTTTGTTTATTTATTAGTGTATTTTTATATATATATTAGCAGCGAAAAAATATATATGTACTGTATATATCATCTGATTAGCAGAAAAAATATATACACAGTATATACAATATATATATATATATATTTTTTTGTTGCTGCTAATCAGATGATGTTGAAAACCCGAGTGAAATTCCTGTAGCATTGCGCAACTTTTTGCGGGGCTCTGAAAAAAAAGTGTCATTTGCATTTCCGCACACGTCTACATAACTCAAGTAACAGTATTAATTATAATACTATAGTATTTTTCCCGCGGAAGCGAAGCAAGGCCGTTAACCGAGTCACCACTCCCCGATTTCCGGGATGAAGTGAACGCTGAAGCGGTCAAATATTTTTTTCTCTCTCTCCAATCGTTGCGAAATGCTTTATTTTTCGTTAGCCATTAAAACTTGCAAGTCTAACTTCGATTTCGCTGGTATGATTTCCTGCTATAAATTGGCGCTGGTGTTTTTCTTTTTTTAGGGGTTTTTGAAACGGACGATAATGATCTTTCTGTTTGCTCTGCTTCCGACAGTCGGTTGACTAGCTCATCGTGTCCGTGATCCAAAAAAAACGAACAAAACAAAAAAACGAATAGGAAGGCGAATTTTTTTTTTATTTGTAACAAAAAGTTCCAGTACCAAAATACGGATGTCCGGGTTTTTTTTTATGGACTTTTCCCCCTGTAGAGATACGATCGAAGGTAATTTTTGTTCTTTTTTTTGTGTCAGAACACACCAGTGCCGTTTTGAAGCACCGGAAGCTATTCGGTTTTATTCTTCTATTGCTCGGGATTGACTATAAAACGTTGGACTTGTTTTTCAAATGCAGTAAAATTCCGTTACAACTATTTTTTCGAAAGTTCCAGCAGTTTCTCCATAGGAGCAATGTTATCGGTTTTGACGAACTAATTTTCTGCAATAATCTTAGTGCTGATTAACTTTCCTAACAACGGAATTCGAGGAACCCGAAAGAAATTCGTTCTAGAGAGAATTTCGTTGCAGAAAAACCCCTGGAGCACGGGCTGATTTTTATTTTGTCCGATGGGATAAAAAAATCGTATACAGAGAATATCTTTGTAGGCAAGATCGTGAGAGAGAGAAAATCCATCTGAATACCGAATGCTTTCCTTTGATTATGTGTGAATGGTCCATAAAAAGAATTCAAAATTGGCTCAAATATTGGAAAATCCAGCTTGTGCATCGTTAAAAATCCTCGAATAATAAAAATGCTAATTTTCGTGTGCACAAAATGTAGTATGATCGCAAGAAGTCTGTAACATGATGCTATTACAGTATCGGAATTTCTTCATTGCCATTTTAGAATTCAGAAATGGAGAATTTAAAAAAGGGATGCTTGAAAGAATATTTCTCCTTTTCAGGGAACATATACATTCGTTTTGAATTGCCCATAATAAATGTTCTTCTTACGCGCGTATTTTTGCTTGTTTCAGCGTAACTTTCAGTGCATTTTAACTTGAGGAAATTTTAGGAACTGAAAGAGCAACATTAGATAATTGCATTTTATATTTAAAATGTTCTTCATTAGTTCATCAAAAATTGGAAATGATGAAAGTTACTCACCTGTACGTCGTTGACGCATTTATTACCTGTTTCCCGACGAAATGTAAATCCTGAATGCTCGATGAACCATGAATCTCATTATAACGAATTTTTCGTCGCGACGAATTTTTCCACAGGTCTCTCGGAGTTCGTTGTAACGAGGTTTTTACTGTAATGTCAGAGGAAAATCCTCGCACAGCGAACGATTTTCATGATGATGATGGTGTTACCCAATGCTGAAGAGACTGTAGAACATTGTCTCATTTTTGTATCCTCTCTCAATTTTGCAGGGACTATTTGGCAAAGGCGTCTTTCAGGGACTTGAAGAAATTGGACGAGTCCCGTTGGTCGTCGAGTGCGGAAAAGATTTCCACGTGCCAAATGAAGGGTCAGCACGACTCGGATTGCCACAACTTTGTTCGTGTCTTGGTGATGAACTCCTCACACGAGGAGTTTTTCACTTGTGGCACAAACGCCTTTTCTCCTACTTGTGAATGGCGAAAGGTAAAGTCATGGAAAAGCATGCTTTATTATTTTTTTAACGAATTTTTTCATTGAAATTCTTCGACATTTGGAATTTTGGTGTTGTTCCGGTCATACGAAATTTGCCGATCTCCGGGTTTCACGCGAGTAACTTCACGCAATGCAATTTTTTTTTAAATTCGAATTTAATTTGAAAATATTGAAAATTTTGGAAAAACATTCGAGTTGGAATCGGCTCTTCAAATACTCTCAGCCTCGGCATCTCATTTTTGATCGCGTTTTTTTTTTCTCTGCGAAATTCAATTTTATAGACTTCTTTCTTTTAATGGAAATGTCAGCTGTTACGGAATTATTTCGTTCAAGTTTCTGCCGCAAAAAAATAGTGCTAAAGATTGTATCAGCTGGATCTGAAGCTGATGAGCATTTTTATATTTTTTTAGAAAACGAGAATATGCTCGTGAAACTTGAGATATTGAATTTGCATTTTTAGCTAAATTAATTGAAACCTTCGAGTTGTTTGTCAAGAACTTTTTTTTTCGAGAATAAAGGCTGGACTTCAAAATTGAAACAATTTATCTGGACTCATGATTAATTATTCTCCACCGCTTTCAAGTGCGTACTGCAGCATTTTTGCAGTTCGTTCTCTGTATAATTTTTATGTATGCTGTTTTTTCTGTGATTGCATGATGTTGTTGGGACTTGCTCGCTGATTCTGACTCGCATAATTTCCAAGTTGTATAGTACCTTTTTTTTATGCGCGTATTTTATAGATTGGAAACCTGAGCCAAGTTGTTGAGCAGCTGGAAGGAATGGCCAAGTGTCCGTATTCGCCTCAAAGCAATGTTACTTCGCTGTTGAGTGACACGGGTGCCTTGTTTACTGGTGAGTTTCGAAGAGGGAGTTTGTAAATTGTAATTACTGTATCTCTCATTTTCACTTCGAATGAAACGCAATTTCTGGAAATTGAACCAATTTCCGAGAGTTCTACGCAAGAGTTGTTCCCGCTGTGGAAAGTTGAAAACTTCGTGAATTGGCAAATTGAGTTATTTTAGTGTTTGAGACGCACGTTTGGGGCCAGTATTTAAAGGGCATTTCGATTTTCCTCGGATTAATTAATCAACTGTAGCAGAACAATCTTAACGGGCATTTTTTGGCGAAGGGTGTGCGGAATTGGGCCACGAAGCTGAATTTTCCTGCCGTTCCCATTCCTTTTTTTTTCTCCGAAAAAAAAGTGGCAAACGAACTATAGAACCATTTTTGAAAAATAACCGTGAACGAATTCGAAGCGTTAGTTGTCTAGTAACTTGTTAAAGACGCGCTAAACTAGGACAGATTTCATCAAATTTAAAGCACCGGATGGGAGGCCAAAAAAATTCGTAAATTCCCCGAAAAATTGTTCTGAAATTTCGCCCGAAATTGGGGCTCGGTTTAAAACTTGCGGATCATTCAAAGACGCATGAAACTAGGACAGCTTTTACAATATAAAAATCAACGAAGCACGATGCAAGGCAAAAACAAAATCGTGAAACATATCTGAAAACATATTTCTGCCGTTCATTCCTAACCAAAGTCCATATTTATTCTGGTTGACGGCTTGTATACTGTCAAAAATTTAAAGACTTTTTAAACTAGGACTTCTTTTATAAAATTGTGAAAAGCATGTTTTAGTAAAACCATTTGTTTTTAAAAAATCAAAAAATGTGAAACGCGTTTTTGTAGTTTGACTTTGAAAATAAAGGTCTATTTTTGTTCTGGTTCTCATGTTATTGTGAACCATTTTAAGGCGCGCAAAACTAGGACACATTTTTCGAAAGTTTATTCAAAATCAAAGTGGAAAAAAGGACTTGTACATTTTCTGCTCGTTATTGTTTTCGGATAAGGGACTTCGTTCCAGATAAGATCACCTTCATTAACCGAAGCCGCATTTTTTTTAATTTACTGAATTATTTTATTATATCTTTTTTTTCTTCTTCTTTTTTTCAGGAAGTCCACTGGACTTTCTGAGCCAGGACCCGGCCATTTGTCGGTCCAGTACCCACAAGCACGTGTTGGCCACTTCCCGGGAACGAGGCGGCCCTAATGCCATCCTTCGCACCCGCCAGTACAACCCCATTTGGCTTGACGAACCCAACTTTGTGGGTTCGTACGAGAATGACGACTTTGTCTACTTTTTCTTCCGAGAAAGTGCCGTGGAGTTCATGAACTGCGGGAAGGTGAGCGTACAGTACTGTACTGTGAAGTACTTGTTTTGTTTTTTTGTTTTCTTCCTCCTGATCCTCTTCCATTTTAACTTGTCGAAGAAATATAAAAGTCGGAGGTTTTTAATCCGGGCTAAGAAAAATTTTACAAGTTTATTTTTGCATGAAAAATTACGAGTGGCTTGGAGAAATATTTTTTTGAAAATAACCCCGCTGGAATAAGACTGGAATTTTTTTCTAAATGACTTCCAGCTGCTTTGGAAAATAACCTCGCAGCTGTTTTTCTGTTGGGTTGTATTTCAAAGTTGGGAAATCTGTGGAGCAATTTCAGAACGTTTTACTGCTTGAAACACGTCGTTATATAAATTCGCAAAACGTTGCTCAAGTTGATGTAACGAAAAAAAAATTCAGAAAATTGTGTGCTATTGTTCTTCGAGAATGCTTTCTAATTTTTTTGCAGTGATGCATTTAACGAAGGAGTTCGACTTTCAACCTGAAGTTTTTTTTTTTTTATTTTCGCAGACGGTGTATTCGAGGGTTGCCAGAGTTTGTAAGTCCGAAACAGGAAAGAAATACACGTGGACGACGTATTTGAAAGCTCGACTGACTTGCATGATACCCGGGAAAATTCCTTTTTTCTATGATGAACTGCAAGCCATCGAATTCGATCGGGACACCAAGACATTCTATGGACTTTTCACGACTGCGGAGTGAGTACTTATTTTATTTCTATAAAAGGAGAAATTGATTATTGAAAATCGGTTTAGAAAAGTTTCATGATGATGCCTCGTGATCGAATTTTCGAAAATAATTAAATTTGCGCCGAGGATTTGTGAGACCCGTGTTGGTCCTTTTTTTGTTTTGTTTCTGGTCACTGAACCCTCTTTTATTTGAAGGATTGTGTAGTTGAAGAATGCTCATGTTTTATCTAATTTTTTTGCTGAGATATGTTGGGGTGATTCTCTCGAGATTTTTGAGAAACGCCCCGGGTTTATTTTTTAGGATACGAACTTGAATGAATGTCGAGAAATAGTATCAAAAACGCTGTACAGTAATTAATGTATCTTCTCGATTAAATTATCATTTTTGGGTTCGCGCGAGATTTTTGAGAACCCGTCTCGTGTCTTTTTCTCTAATTACTCAAACCCGAATAATTTCGTGGTAAAATTTTAGGAATGTTCTTTATTATTTATTGGCTTGATGCGATGAGAATTTCTGGGTGTTTCGCATCAGTTTTTTTTATAAGTGTTTTCGTAGTTTTTCCCCCTAGTTAAACCAGAATCAATTTCAATGAATAATTTTACGAATGCCAAAATTATCTATCAACTGAATGGAATGAGAATTTCTGGTGGGTGTTGCACAAGATTTATGAGGACCCCCGAGCCTCGTTAATATTTTTCTCCAGTCACTCAAACCCCGAATCAATTTCTAGAAATAATTTTACGAATGCAGGAATTTATTGATTATCAGATTGCAATAAGCAGTTTTGGTCGTTTCACAAGACTGTTGAGAAACCTTTTTTTTTAAATGCTTTTATCCGGTTACTCAAACATGAATCAATTTCAAGAATTGATTTCCTTCGCATTGACGATCATTCCTCGGTTGCTCAATCGTTGTGGTGTGCGCTTGAATCACGGTTGTTTGTTTTTGTTTTTTTCGTTTGTGCGTTGGTTGTAAATTTCCTGCAAATAAAATGTGCTTAAAAAGTTACGCAAGTTCTAATTTTTTTTATCTGCTTTCAGAAACGCGTTGCCTGGTTCAGCGTTGTGTGCTTTCAGTTTGTCTGACATCGAAAGATCGTTCAATGGGCCGTTCAAGTACCAACCGAGCGTGAATTCGGCCTGGGTTTCCGTTCAGCAAGGACGTCGAGTGAAAGGTATTTTATGAGGGGAAAAATGGGACTGGAAATTTTTGAAATTTCGGGCACTCTGAGGCGTGAAAAAAAAGAAGCGAAACATCCACGTGCGTGGAGATGAATGGGGAAGAAGAAGGAGGAGGAGGAGGAGACGTGAATTCGACGTGTGCCTGTTTCCGAGCCGAGGCTATTGAATTTTAAAAATCGAAATTTCGTTTTTCTCATTTTCATTCCACGCGGTGATTCATCGAAGATCACTTTTCTTGCAATGGTTCCATGGATGAAACGGATATAATGGAAAGTTGGAAGTACCAGTTGATGGAGAAGCCTGTTGCGCCGACTACAGGAGAACCTTTGTGGAAAGTCGACGGTCGAAGGTGATTATTTATTCTCATTTTTCAAGTACAGTATAATTTTCAATACTGTGGAAGGTTGTCTAAGAAATTATCTGGGTTAATAGATTTCAAAATGATATGAATCAAAAAAGTTTCTCGTTGCCTTTTCTCGAGGAAAAAAAAAAACAACAACCTACTGAAGCTGCTGGTAATTTTATTCTTACTAGACTAAATTATTCTGCTAAAATTCGGGATGGAATAGAAAAAAAAATCGGATGTGTACCTCATGAACGGACGACGAGTTGAACGCGTGTTAAAATATTCTGGACTTTCTTCCAAATTGCAAAAACGTGAAATCCTATTTTTTTTAAAAATTTGAATTGAGAATCGAAAAATTATGCTCTCCTTTGAGTTCGAATAATGAGCTGTTTTTAATCATAGGTCAAAAAAGGTTTCTATTGAAGCTTCGAAGTCTCGACACTTGATGCATTCATGACACACAAAAAAAACATCTACAGTTGGACCATGATAACTCAAACTTCCCGCAATCAAAAATCCCTGTGTGTCAAATTTTATTTTTAGTTTATGTCTGAATTCTCTTTAGAACAATCTCGTTATAACAAAAGCGGTTGGGATTTTAAAAAGCTTCGTTATCTTATAACCGAAAATTCGTTGAAACGAAATTGAAATAGCATTTTTATTGGCTATTGGACAGGGACTGAAAAGGCAAATTCGTTGTAAGCATGGATTCGGTATTACGAAATTCAAGTCTATTATGACCTTCCTAACTCATTTTTTTCCGTCAAACCTCTTCAAATCGAAAATTTGTGGCGGCATTTGGGCTTTTATTCGTTGGACACACGAAAGAGAAAAGCAGTAATATGTGATTTTTAAAATTAAGCCGGTAATTAATTGGGCAAATAACCCCTCGCTGCAAAGATCAGCATTCTGTCAACTCATTTGCCCAACAGTTCAACGTCCAGAAAATATATCACAAATTTTAAATTCCTGTCATCATTCAGTTTTTCCTACGGCGAAAATGCGAATTTCCTCAACTCGAAAACTCCCCCAAGTTGAATTTATATGAAGGTCCCTCGGAATTTGACGGAGATGTTTGACTTTTGAAAAATTTTATCGACAAAGGCTGAGCTGCGCGTCTCATTCCAGATGAAGTTTAGCGGAATATTTCAACTGTTTTTACTTTTTTTAACTCATCTTTCTAATACTTTTATTGTTGTTGTTTTTTTCACCAGAGGGACACATTTGGCAATACATTCTTTGGGTGAACCCGGGATGATGCTGTTCATGGCCTTCGAAGGCGGAGAGCTTTGGAAAATCGTGGCGAAGAAACGACGGGGTTGCGTCGTAGAGCGGATTTCTCCGCCTCTAAGTGCGACATCTGGCGACCGGATCAACTTCGTCAAAGCATTCAAGAACACGGTGGGTTTATTTGTTCGGTTATTCATATAAAGCACTGTATGTACGGTACTGTACTGTATATGGAATCCTGATGAGCCGTTGTATGCATTGTACTTTTCCCGCTTCGAAGCGGCTTGTGGTACTACTGGCTTTCCCCCATTATTCGCCGGTAATTATGAAAAGAACACTGCATCCACTTATTTTGGAATTATTCCGATGGTGCTGGATGCATGTTGAAGCTCACCCCGGGCCTCGTTTTCAGGGAATATACACGGGATTGTCTCACGGGGCTTGTAGTACTTGTTTTTTGTTTTTATGTGATTTTGATTATTTAGAGAATAAGAATAACTGAGCTTATTACCGTACTTAATTTGTTTTTTTGTTTGTTGGTGGGAAGAGATTCATTTTAACGATGGGTGGGTTCGTTGCACATTGTGGTAATGTGCTGCAAATTTCAGTTGTTCCCATAAAAGCTTCTTTCATTGGGCAATCTTTTATTTCCTGCTGTACGGGGGTTTTTTTTTAATTGAAGTAAAAACTTGATGCGCACCGTATGTTGGGAAGTCGAAATTTTACTCTAATCAAATAAAAAAAAATTATTTCATAAAATAATCAACCATATTTTTTCTCAATGACGCTTGTCCCGTTACTTCTTTTATTTTTTTCATTTTTTCTATACAGTATTACGAGGGTTCTAACAAAAGTTCTCGGAATGGAAGTTAAAATGGCATACAACTGAGCTGAAAAAAAAAGAATTCTTTAGGGAAAATATATTCTTTGGCACACACAAAAAATCAGCCCTGTTTGACCTTTTTTTATGTTTTGCGAAATTCACCCTGGCAGAGTTTTGCTCTCCACTCAAAAAACGAAGTGGAATGCTGGGCTTCAACAACAAAAAAATCTGCAGGAAGGGAGCCTCATTTTTTGAGTGAAGAGTAAAACTCTGCCAGGGTTAATTTTGCAAAACATTCCAAAAAATTGTGAAACAGGGCTGAATTTTTTGTGTGCCAAAAAATATATTTTCCCGAACGAATAAAATTTTTTTCAGCTCAGTTATATGCCATTTTAACTTCCAGTCCGAGAACTTTTTTTAGAACCCTCGTATATTCGCAGATTTCTAGCAGAACAAATTACTGGCGTTAATTGAAAATTCGCATAAAAATGGCCACATAAGAAAAAAGGCGACTGTTCATTCGTTTTTTTTAAAAACCCAATTTTCTGGCCAATATATGCATGCATTTCAGCAAGTTTCATTTTCAGACTATGAAATTCTAAAAATCAATAAACGACAAGAGAATAAGGTGTTTTTCTGTCCCATCTATTTTTGAATTTTAAAAAATTGAGGGGTTTCATATTTTTAGGATTACTCAACTGTTTTAGTGATGTTTTATTTGAAGTCAGAGGCAGTGCTTTTTTATGGAAGTGCTAAAATTGTTTCAAGTCTCGAAGGGGGTTTAAAAATTGAACTCAGTTCACCGTTTTTCCTCATCATTCGCAATTTTTCTTTCTGCTTTTCTAAAATGCAATAAAGATTGGATTCTTGATGGCGAATTTATTTTTAAAGCTTCAAGACAAACGTCCTTGTCAGGTTGAAAGGAAGCAATTAGTTTTGTGAAGCCTCAACTTACCGTACGATTAAAATTTACCCACGTCACTGAAGCTGAAGTACAAGGTAGTACTGTACTGTATTTTAATCATTCCGTCTAAAATTGCCAATAATGCCATGGAACCACGGCATAAAGCTGAAATATTTGCGATTCGTCGTGATTCCGTGGCTCTTCGTTCAGAATTAATTATTCGTTAATCTCTGGCGAGCAAAATCGTCGTGGTTTGATTAAAAACTCTGATGTTTTTCTTTTTTGTCTTCAGGATTATTTGTACATTGGCACGGAGCATAAAATCCTGCGAATGCCCATGGAACGATGTCATCGATTCAATTCCAAGGACGAATGTCTGTCTTCTGGAGACCCCATGTGTGGTTGGGACAGTGGCAAACATCGCGGCTCTTGTACTTCGAGATCGGAAGCCATCAGTGGTCGTTGGGAACCAGCCGAATTCAAATCCTGCTCAAGACTTGAAGGTAAAATTTTGTTGCGAAATTTAAAATTTTACGGTATATCACATACAGTTGAACCGCTTCAAGTTAAACTCCCGAGAGACCCGAGAAAAAGTGTGACTTGAGGAATTTTAGCGCAGAATAAAATATTGTAGCGTTTTTTTTTGGGGTGGGGATGAAGAATTACAGTATGGTAAAATTGGTGATCAGTTGTGAGGACATATGTTGGGAATAAATCCTTGACAAATGAAGATTTTACGAGAAAAGGTTTAGACTTTACAATTTTTAGGAAATAAAACACCAGAATTGGGTTGGGCTACAACCGGGGTGAAATCTCACCCTATTTCGAAGTTGTTGTAATTCAAAGTTTCAAACACACAGTCAATACACACAATATTTCACAAACACACAGGAGTATTTTGTATGAGAGCTCAGAGAAGAGTGGAGAGTTTCAATGGATTCAGAAACCAGGAAAACTGTCCTCCAAGGACAAATAACAGAACCAGGATTTTAGCAATAGACAACAGCCGTGGAGCCTTCCGAAAAATGTGTGTGAACCAAGGACAAGTTTTTCTGAGAATTCGGATTCTTTAGTTCTTTATTCAGTGTAACAAATTATACTCTAGCATTTAATTTTGCGACACCATAAACAGCCTAATTTCAGGTTCACCTCCAGGATTTATTGCCAAATTTGTCCTTCTGGCAATGAAAAACAGCAATAATTGGAAATGCAAATTGAAAATAAAAGGAAAACCAGTTGGAAAATAGTGTGCAAAACTTCATATGCTGGAGAAAGACTTTTATTTTGAAAAGCAAAATGTACAAAATTCTAAAGTATTCAAGTTAAATTCAGAAAGTCGCACAACACATTCAACTCGGGAAGTTTTCTAGTTGGAGACATTTCCTTTTTTGCTTGGGAAAAATCATTAAGATTTACAGTAAGAAGGTAAAATGGGTGAGTTTGAAAGCCTTAAACTCTTGAATGAATGAGTTGACAGGATGCTGAACTTGAAGGCAAGGGTTTATTTTCCCTCTTAGTCACTTACTTTATTTGGATAAACATAAAGTTTCCTCTTTATTGCTTTCCTCTTTTCCTGAGCCTTTATAAGATTTGAGATTCTAGAATGTACTTTTTTTAAAGAGATGCAGACAGGGACTAAACAAAAATTTAACAAAGGGAGCTTTTTTTACCTAAAAATATAAATGGCAATAAATAAAATACGTTACTCGAAAAGAACAACTCAGCATTTTTCTCACCTAATTGAAAAGCAAAAAGAGTAATTCACAAGAGCTGGCAGGCTAATTAACTCATTATAGATTCCTTTCATCGCGATCATTCTAATTTTTACTATTATATCCAAAAGCTTAACATTCCAAACCACTCTTAGGTACTGTGAAAACCCTCTCACAAATTTTTCCGGTTGCTTGTAATTATACTAATTAATCAGATCGTGATTACCGAAATTATAAAGCCTGCGCTTTTTTTAGTTGCTACGAAAATTCGTCTTCGCAAATAATGGAATGTGTGCTGGAAAAGGGCACGATAAACTGAAATCTTCTTATTGAATAAATGAATTTATGAATCATCCTTTCAATTTAACTTCCAAGGACACAATTGAGAAGGTCCTGGTTTTTTTATTATTAATTTTATCAAAGGCCAGTATAACTGAAAGCATGAGTAGAATAAAATCTCTCTTCGATTTTAACGTTCAAATTTTATTCTCTCTTTAAATGCCTGTAAACCACAGAATGGTGTCTTATGAACGACGCGATGGATTATTCTATTCGCCGAGATAAATACCGACCGTGGTTATGCAAAACGATTCGTTCGGCTTGCAGTACTTCAGTACCTGGTCTGCAGATGATGATGATGTACCGTTGTGTTTCTCGTGGAATGGAAAAGCTTGTGTTTATTCAGGGATGTTTGTGGTCTGATGATTGGAGTAATAATCAACCGTATTGTATGAATTATTTCCTCGAGGAGACCTCGATCCTCCGTCGTAAAAAAAAAATGAATAAATAGAATTTGTTTAAAGAACAGCGATGTCTTGGAATAAATAGCAGGATTAGCAAGTACCGTAATCCTTAGTTCGCCGGGTGCGGATCCGATAGATTCGTTTCGTGGGATGGTTTATCGAGATTATATAGGAGGAGAATTTACGGATGTTCTGACGGGAAAATAACTGTCTTTGTGGATATTCTGAAAATTCGCGTGACGATGATTCAGATGTTCAGTCTTGCAACTGTTTGGGGATAACGGGAAGGATTGATTTCATGATCGGGGTTGTGATGTCAATGATTCCTGGAAAACTCCAGTCATACCTGGAAAGTTTAAAATTTTCATTGCGCAGTGCCTGGAAAAAATTTCCTAGAAAATCTGAAAAAATGCAAAAGAAGCGAATGTTTTTGAAAATCTTGAGATCACTTTGGTAAGTGTTGCCAGTTTTTTTTATTGTTAAGAATGTAGAACCACTGGCTTCAGTGGGAGAACCCCCTTCCAACATTAAAAACAAAAACTAGTGCTTCAAGAGTGATACTGCTGATGTGACCCCAATCTTCAATATATGTTTTATTTATTGCTTCGTCATTCAACGGCGAATGAACTTGTTATTAAAATTCCTGTACCAAATAAAGAATTTTTTAATAACTTGATGCAAAAGTGATGCCATGTTTTACAAATGTCTCTCTCATTTACGCAGTTGCCTCGTGGTCAGAGTGGTCGGAATGGTCGACGTGTGCCCAGAACTACAACTGGGAGAACGAGGTCTGGCAGCCCGCGGGGCAACGAGCAGCCCGAGGTCATTCCTGCCTGTGTCGGTCCCGGTTCTGCTCCAAGTCCTCTCTCCGCACCGACACGACGGCCTGCACGGGCCACTCGATCGAGGTGACCAATTGCACCGTGGACGGCGGCTGGACGCCCTGGTCCGAGTGGTCCCCGTGCAGCCAGACGTGCGGGATCGCGCATAAAACGAGGCGCCGGTTTTGCACGAATCCGCCGCCGGCTTTTGGCGGCAAAGCCTGTGCGGGAAAGGACACTGAAGATGCTCAATGCATGATCCCGCCTTGCCCGTGTGAGTCTCATATCATATTGCATATAATATGTCATTGTTTTCAGTGCGTCAGATGGACTCTGTCTCTATACAACAACCCTTGTCTGAAGTGATTTTTGATGTGTAGCGAATTTTTTTGGACCCTCGTCAGGGCGCTTTATTTCCCGTTTTCCAGAGGTTCTTTGTACAACAATTTTTTTTCTCCGGTCCCTCGAAGTTCGTTGTAGAGAGAGAGAGTATCCACCTTTCTTCTATTGAGTGGATTCTCTCTCCGCAACGAAATTCGAGAGACCAGAAAAAAATTAGTTCTGTACTGTAGTAAAAATAATTTCAACAAACCATTTATACTGTATGAATAATAAGTTGTTTGTTGTAGAGCGAGTCCTCACGGGTATTATAATGTGTGGACTCTTTTCTCAACAACGAAATTCGAGAGAACCGAAAAAAATATTTGTGAAAATAATTTCAACGAACAACTTGTATTGTGTAAATAACAAGTTGTTCTTTGTAATTGAGGGCCCGTCAGCACCTGTATTATAATGTGTGGACTCTTTCTCCGCAATGGAATCCGAGAGACCAGGGAAAATTAGTAGAAATAATTTCGTCGTATTTGTACGAGTACCCCTATGACATGGGGAAAGAACCGTATGGGATCAACAAAAAAAGAATTGGTTATACTGTACAGAGGACCTCGTTTGAAGATTGTTGTTGCAGAGTCCAACGAAATTATTTTTACGATGTTGCACTTGAAGAAACTGAACAAAATCTTCTGCTGATGCTAATGTATTGACTGATGACTCTTTTCTTTTTCAAAATAATACCATGACGCTTTTCTGGTGGTTTACAGTAAGACTTCCGAGAAAATTTCCTTTTACCCCCTGTTTAAGCATCATACTATATATTCAACCGCGGTTTCCAACTTCATTTTTGTTAACAAAATTCAAAGTTTCTGAGTTATTTATTCTGTTTATTCATTATGCTGTGCAGCCACTTTAATAGAAGACAAATGGACTGAGTGGACGAACTGCTCCAAGCAATGCGGAGGCGGCTTTCAAGAGCGCACCCGGATTTGCAGTGATCGTAGAAGACGTTCGAACAATGGCACTGCTTTGACGTGTCTGGGGTGTGCCCGCGATATCCGCGCCTGCAACGAGCATGATTGCCCCGAGGCCAAGGTAATGCATTTGTTACAGTCTCGTTAATTTTCTCTCCCTCGCTTTCTATAACTGTGCTCGTTAATTATACAGGAGTCAGACCGTGAGCTCGTGCGAACGACTTTTATTGTCATTATTCGCTGGTTAACTCTTCCTGCCTCATTAGCGCTCTGGTCGGAAAATTGAGACTTTGGTCGAGAGACTGGTACTGTACTGTACAAAAGTGAACATCAGTGAAGTGTGTACAGTACCACAAGTTCTCGACATGATACTAAATCCTAGCTGCAGCAATAACTCCTGAAAAATACCGTACACAGAAATTTAAAGAAAATCGGAAGCTTATTATCTGTGAAATCCGGGTTTTTTTGAACTTCGTTTATTGTGATATCAGTGGAAAAAGCACGTGAGACGTATATATACTTCATTGACGAGTTGAGGATACCGTATCAAATACAATATAAGTAACATCAACGAATTTTGAAAATGTTTAACAAATGAGGAAAAAAGTTATTGGCCTATTTTTCCGATTTATTTTTTTGAATGTTTTCCCTGCGTCGAGTTTGTTCATTTTTCGATGATCTTTTTTTTTTTTTTTTAGCTTTGACATGAACATCCGCGGATGCTTTAGTAAATTACCAAAGTACGCATCGTATAATTTTAATCATATCTGAAAGTACTGTGGAACTTTTTCAATTCTTCAGACCTTCTTCATGCGTCCGCGAGACCTCCGTTTTTTGATTGGCAAGCAATCGTGTTGTGTGTCTTAATTATAACGCAGCTTGCGTTTGAGTGAGTCAAGGCCATGATAAATCTTCGACTAAAAACCATGCGTCTTAGGACTTCAGTTTATAATCTTGATTTATAGCTCAAAATTAAATGTAGACCAATAAACTCGTGGATTGTATTTCAAGTACTAGATATATAGGACCCGTCAGATTGGATAAAATAATTGTTTTCCTTTTTTTGAGCGAAGTTCGATTTAATTATTCCTATTGAATTTTTCTTTCTCAGAATCTTTGCGTATTGATGCGTATGATTTAATCATCGTAACTTGATCAGTTTCTTCGTATCTTTGATGAGAGGGATATTTATTTTTCTTTCATTCCGTTGGGAATGAATTACACTATGCCTAATGCGGGGATACGTGCATCTTCGACATTTTAGAGCACTCTGATGAATAAGGCGTATATTTTCTTACACCATTGGTATGTTCATGTGGTGGCATTTTGGTGGATTAGTATTAAAACATTTTCAAGTGAGGCGTGATGTTTTTGGCATCCGGATTTATAGAGGTTCAATGAGCAGGACTTTTATATTGTTGCTTTATTCGAATGTTTCAACTGCGGTTAATGGAAAAATATCTGTTATAGTCTGTATATAATTTTATTTTCAAGAATCAGGAGCACGCAAGGAATGACATTGAGGTAGTTCGTGTGCAGTACTTGGGTTTATCTGTTCGCATTTTATTACTCGTAAACAAATTCGTGTGCGGTTAAACCACTGCTGCTGGTGGTTTAACCTTTCGACCTCATTTCGTGTGCGTGTGAAGAGTGCGAGCCTAAATTTTTGGTAACCGCTTCAACAGCTGTGTTAAAACTTCAACTCAACATCCTGTCACCATCTTTGATGTCAACACCTTTCCTTTTTGCATCTTTTTAGAAAAATATGGAGACTATAAAGCTAATTTTACAGCCGTGCAGTATTATGAACCAATATAAAAATACGTACATCTTACCGTGTATATACAGCATCCGTTCATGCTGATCTTGATGAAGTGTCAGTCAATCAAAGCGCATTTATATACTGTAGTGCGTATAATACAGTATTTTTCCCAGCGGGAAATCACTGTATCATATTCATGCAAATAAACATGAATGTTGAGCTACCATGTTACAAAAGCATTCTACTACTGAATCTGGAAGAAATTTTCCTTGAAAAGTCAGCCATAAAATGTTTTTGCATCACTATTGCACTATTAAGAAGAGTTCTTTAATGCCGTTATACGTTGACCGATTGTTCTTTAAAAGTTTAAAAAAAATATCATGGTATATGCACTTTTTATTACAAAATCAAGATTGCTGAGAAACCGATAAAACGTCGTCAGATGTTGAAAGCACTTTTTTTTTCACCTCATATTGACTTTTGCGAAAAGGAAAGATGCGAATGTGATGTGTATGCGATGAGATGTGCTATTAATTCATTTAAACTCCTGATGCACAACAGGTGATAGAAACGACGGACTGGTTGAAGTTCAATACTACTCGTGATGGTTACTACGAAATCAGATATGAGCTCTCCTGTCAAGCTCTCGTGGACGACCGTTCAAAATTGAAACCTGGCAACATCAAGGTCTCTGAACGGTACTGCCGCACTGACGGATCCTGTGTAGACGGTATGTATATCCGCATATGTCGCATGCTGCAATCCATTAGTTGAAAGATATGTACGATTCGACGCATTTATTGGTTTTCTTTTTCTTCTGCCTACATCATGAACTCAGGTGGTGATTTAGATTTAACTTCGGATCACTGGAGTGAGTGGGGGAATTGGGACGAGTGTTCAAACGTGTGCGGTGGTGGACGACAAAGGAGGGCTAGACATTGTCTTCTTTCCGGAGAAATTTGCTTCGGACCAGCAGTGGAAGAACGAGATTGCAACACCGCCCCGTGCACAGGTATGAAACGAGGAATTTCTCATGGCGATACGAGGATTTTGAGAGATGAACATTGCGGGAAACTCGTCGAAAAAGGTTTTGGAAATTCTCATCATTTAAATGCGGCTCGTATACAGGTGCGGAAGGTTGGAGTGCTTGGAGTGAATGGTCAGGATGTAGCAGTGAAACTGCTGTGAATCAATCGCGAACCAGAACATGTCTGTTTGATACCGCATCTGGAATCAATACGAATGGAAACCTGTTATGCCAAGGAAGCGCCGTCGAGACCATCATTTGTCCATCAGGTACGATAACATGTGCAGTGCAATACTGTACTTATTATATCTTAGCGTTCTACGACGCGATTATCCGGAAGTTCGGTGTGCGAAAGAAGCGTGTTCCAAATAATGGGTGAAACCAGAATTCAGAAATCTGTCGATGCCGAGATTTTATCGCTTTAAGCAGAAATTCTTTCATTGGAATATTATTCAGACATATGTACCCGAACCGAATGCCCTTGATATTACTTTTCAGAGGTGCGCATGCGCTTCTATGATAGAGCAGAAACCCCTCATCATGTGGGCAAATGGGGGACTTCCGATGCCCGTGGTGTATATTTGAGGGAGGAAAATTTTATTGACTGCTTGTGAGATTTACCTGGACTAAGAAATTCGTCTTTGTAATACAGTATAATAAGAAGGGAGTATGAATATAGATGCATCTTTTCAGAATTTTTTATTGCGTCAATAACACTCAGCTGAAGCGCCGTCCGGTTTTGTATCAGATTTTTCTACTTTTTTAGGTTATATTTTTTTTACTCGTAATTTACGATACTATATGCACTCCATTTTCGTGCGGATGCATGATCAGTACTTGTTTCCATATTAACCCTCCAGCTACTCCAACGAGACATCGGGATAGAGAGAATACCGCGACGTTAGAAGTACTTGTTCCGATGCTCATGCTTATGATCGGAATATGCATCGGAGTCTTCGGAAAACACTTCTTCGACGTTTACCAAGTTCGGAAGGGGCTTCACGTCGGAGCTCGTCACCTGGACTCATCGCCTTCCCTGCCAGACTTCTTGCCCTGGCGTGAAACCATCAATCACACTGTGGAGCCTAATCACTATCTCACCCGAGCTGAGCTCCTTCGTCAAAGTCCGAGGCGATCGCAGTATGCGAGTGTCCGGAGGTCGCATAGCAACTGCGGACGCATTCCTTCGACATCATCTAGCGATTATGCGACGCTTTGCGGTCGGCATTCCAGCGGCGGATCAACTACTTATGTCCGCACGCCGGACAGGGAGTATGAGTTGATGTTCGACGGGTCTAGTCTGAGTAGGAATTTGTTACGAGCGGATTTGCAGTCGGATGCGGCTTTCAATACCTGATGGGGAAAGGTCGGTGTTGATGTCAAAGTGCTTGGCTTTTCGGCTGTGGTGTCTTCCTGTTCGAAGCACGTTAATATGCTTTTGGCAGTTTCTCGTTCTGTTGAACTTGCCCTATCGATGGTTATCCTGCACGGATGACAGTTTAATTAATTGGCCTCACCTCACGTAACATTCGGAAGGAACTGGGCTACATGCGAGCTTCGCTTGTCGTGGTTTTTTTTTTTTGCTTTTGAAAAAAAGTGAAGATCTCTTGTGATGTGTGACGATATGTCGACAACGTTCGTTTATAGTACTCTTCGAATTTTGGTGAATCGATAACCGCGAAGAGAATTCAACATTGAACTGAGCGAGGCTTTCATTAAGGTGATTATTGAAACTAATAAGCATGTTCTTGGATAATAGTAGTAGAGATGGGCTCATGGAAAATTGAACTGTTAAAATAGGCAATTGACCACAGTGTGTGTGTGTGACCAAATGGAATATGAAGTAATACTGACCTCTTCGTTCTAAATTGTCGTATCGGTCGTGACTCTCGACAAAATAAATCCACGGAACAATATTCTCCATTGGTATAATTTTACCTCTTGTTGATTTATAAGCAGCTCTTCTGCTGCAGAAGTATGGTTGAAATGAGTTCATAATTTTGGTCGTCTGAATACTGTATTTCACGTGAAAGAGTCTATTGCAGTATTCCATCCGCAGAGGTTCTTCAAGATTTATACCTTTGAACGTAATGAGAGAGAATATTGCTATTATTCAAATGAAAGCAATACATTTTGAGCATGCATTTCAAGGAAGTTCAATTTTAAAATCTGGAAGATCCAGCTCCTTCTGAGGATTATATACGTGTATAACCCGACCGTGAAATCTGTCCCTATATGCGAGAAAAATCTGTTTTGCCGTGATTTGCGTCCCATTTGGTTGTTCCAAATTCGCTGAAATTTCTTGTTAATACCTAAAGTTCTCTTTTAAATTCTTCGAATTTCATATGTTCTTATTCCAAAAAGGGTTGGTCGTGACTCACGAGTTTGTATTAGTATCAGGACTGCGTCAAAAGTTTAAATCTTGAACCTTCCATTAAATCGGCCGTCGGTAAAAGATTCGAAGATTTTCAATCACAATACATTTGTTGACTATGTTCATTCGGAGAAGGTATGTTTTATGTTTGCGAAAAAATCAATTTGTACGAGTCGACGAAGGTGGGAATTGTTGCTCAAGTGCGCAAGATGTTACGGGATCTTCCGTGCCGTATTGTCGATCAAAAGCCTTGCTTTTGCGTTAAGAATGGGAAAATTGTGAGCTGAATGCAGTTGAGGTAATAATGCGGAAGAGGACAAATGACCAGTTGAACTTGAACCACCGGAAAAAAAAATCGCTGTATGTGTCGATGATATTTTGTGTGAATTAGTTGCTGATTGTCTTACGGCGGGACTTTTTGACGGAATACGCACAGGATTGGAAAAGCTTTGTTGTTTCTGCTTTTGGCTTGTGTTGATGCCATGAAACTTTGCTTGACTCGTCGATGGGATTTCGTACTTCGTTTTCTGCGTTTTTCGACGTGAATGTGTATTATTAGAAGAGTTTATTGTTGGGGACCGACGTTCATGAAATTTGACGGAAATGTTTTTGTATTTTTCGGTGAACTGATCGAAGATCGGGCGGTTGAGGCCGAATCCTACGCAGAGGATACTGATCCGATCGATTTTCTGGAGCTTGTTCATTGCAACCCCATTTAACATCTTTCTGGGTTGCTTTTATATTTGGCTGTGATATCGAAGTAAAACTGGGTGACTTTTAAGCCTTGCTTGTGTTTCATTGAATTTTTCCGCGTCTATTTGTGATTTGCATGGACGATTTTTCCCGGATTTTCTGGTGTAAAAGCATGTGCAGAAGATTGAAGCAGCGTTTGACAATGAATCGCAATTAATTAAAAAGCGGAGGTCGTGTAAGTTTTTTCAGGTAATGTTCCTCCGTTATTGGAAATTATGGAAGGAAGGAGTCACAATCTTATGCCGGATTTCTCATAAATCTGCAACTGCTTTTTCAAATTTATGTCAGATATTGTGCCCATCTACTGAGAACGGTGAAATTTTAAAAAGACGGACTTCAAATCGATCATTAAAGGAATTTGAGTTTATAATACTGTACAGTATTGAGTTTATTCATTTACTGCTGTGCGTTGATGTGCCAATGATGTACAGCAGCATTGTACAGTACAGTAAAAAATAAACTTCCTCTGTACAGGATTTAAAAATATCAAGCAGGTTGAAGTGAACTCTTCACTGACGACGCGTTATTCTGTATTCATGAATAAGAATATGGACGTAGATGTCTCTACAATAACGTGGTGGCATTGTGTGGTTCATATAACTAATCATAGACGTCGCTTCTGCGAACATCCAGTGTGGCTCGTGAGGCATGGTCACGAAGTGGCAGGAGCGTGGGACGTGCGGTTTGCCGTTCCTGAAGAAGGTTCTTCCGGAACGGATTGATATTTGTGAAGATCTTGTGACGATGCTGCGGACCGTTTAATTTACGATTGGCTGAGAGGCTGCGCTTTGAAGTGCTGCTGCAGTTTTCTGGTGTATGTTTGAGTCGTAGAAGTTCATTTTCGTGTTATGCTCAGATTTATTTGGAGAAAAATCCGTCGGAGTTGTCGTGAGTATGCCTGAACAAAATGCGCAAGCGCGTCAACGAGAAACCGGAGTCCACGTCCTTATCAGTCAAATCTCCAACAAACGGATAGCCTTTGCCTTATGGGTTATTCGGTTGGTCACCGTCGTCCTCACGCTTGGGTTCTTCATACCTCTGTGGGGGTGAGAAGCGACGCTAATTTATGACGGGATGTCTGGTTTACATTTTGACTTTCTTTTTTCAGTTCGCAGTTCAGTCTCTATTATAAGATACTGATGGCGAATGCGGCTACTTCGGCATTACGACTGCACCAAAGGGTTCCGAACTTCAGGTTCGACCGTGGATACTTCATCGATGTTGTGAAGGAGGATTCTTTTCATTATTTGTGTTATTCGCTGATTTTTATCTTCTGTGCCCCCCTCACCTGTGAGTATAAGTTGCCCGTGCCGGTATCCGGAGATTATCTTAATGATGTATTTTCAGTGGTCACTCTACCCGTGTTCCTCTTCGCCGTGTCGCATTTTGCTAGCTATTCATTGGAGCTGCTGGACGTGAGTATTTTTTGCACTGTTCGAGGAATATTATTGTGACCTATTGATTGTATTTATACGTAATCATCTTCATTTAATGTTTCTCATGCCTTTTTTGTATGCTTAACTTCAGTGCATCGGAGCAAACTCGATTTGGCCGGCAAGAATGATGATTTCCTTGGTTGAATTGCAGTCTGCCAATATTTTGCGTTTGGTGGCCTTCTCCGAAATACTGCTCATGCCCATGGTTGTTATGTTGACCTTCAGGTGAGCTTGACATGAGATTATTCTGTTGACGATGTGTACTGAAGTATGACGTATGCTTTCAGAGGTGCGGCTACACTCGTCACTCCGTTTTTGTTCTATCGCTTCCTCGGACAGCGATACTCATCAGAGAGGAATCCTTATTCCAGAACTATTTTTCACGAACTTCGCTTAAGTTTGGAGCTATTGGTTGGAAAGGCGGCGTGTCCTGCGGTTATTCGCCAGTTCGTTCACAAACTGATCGGATTTGTTTGTCGCTTAGCGCCCCAATAAGGTCTCTGATTAAGTGAAATTTATCAGTGATTCAGCCCCTTTTTTTTCTCATGATTAACTTGTTATTTTTTTCCTTCAATTTAAAACATCCTCTAGTCATTGAAGGCTTCACTACTGTTAAGTGGGTTAGGGTAGATGTCTCTTTTCTTTGAAATGCATTTGTTCCTTGGGAGCCGAAGCCACTCATTATTGTTGTTGAATCGTTCGTAAAAGTTCCAATCGTGATGTTTACTTCTCATTCGAGATTGTCGGACAAATGTATTCTTCATGCAAGACGTTCAACGTGTTGCACGTGTTCCATTTGTTGCACGGAGGAAATGTATCCGGGATATATTGACTATGTCATTTTACTTCCCTATGACTTGTTCGTTTGGCTGAAGTTCATTGCTTGATTGTCTTTTTTTAGACGTTCCACGATCGTGAGATATATTATGAACGCAGTTTCTGTGAATAGCGCAGATTGTTTGCAGTCGAAAGCGTGGACCTGCCCACAATGCACGTTGGAAAATAAAGAAGCTGTGTCGAAATGTGACGCTTGCTGTAGTCCCCGCGTCGAAGAAAGTAAGTGAATCGTGAAGTTGGGAAAAAGTGGTGGGTCCATCTTTCAGTTATGTGAATCGACCTTATGAGGGATTGCTGGAATTCTACCGTCTATGTATGCCTTACGCTGCTTCAGATTGTTGAGGAAAATTTAGATTTGAACTCCGGATAATTTAAAAACAGTATGGTTTTGCTTCGTGTTGGAGCGATTTATTGGAGTCTTGATTATTTTGAAACGCAATATTCTGAATCCTGTAGATAGTGTAGAACAATCTCACAGTTTTATCGGTTCCGTAAATTTCCCTTTTCAAGGAATTCTTGGGAGATTCGGACCGTCAGAGTTAACGTTTAGTTTCTATTGCTGCCCTTGTTCCTCGAAATTTCGTAAAATAGCTGCGTTGCATGGGTAAATATGTAGTGTATAGTTTGCGTACTGAAATCAAATTCTGCTTAAGGTACGTCGAATTCACCTTAGCCGAAGTTATCTCGAAATTTTTAAAAGTTGATATAGTGCTTCGTGAATTGAAAAGTCGCCAGTTCCATCGCTCAAGTTTTTAGCTGACTGATTACAGGGTGATCGTTTCAAATTACATTGCATCGATTGCTTGATTCAAAATTTGTCCTGTATTTGCTACGGAGGAAAAACAACCACATCCAAGCCCCGAGTTTCATTCTTAACAGGGAAAAGGAGTAAATCTTTCTCGATTGATGATGTAGGGATGGGGTTACGCTAATACAGTAATCAACAGTGTATGAGAGGTCAATCGTAAGGGGGCAGTCCATCGACAAAGGGGGAGTCGAAGTTTTGGTGTTCTCGATTCACTTATTCAGTTATTCATTCATTGTTTTTTTCCTAGCAGGCAAATCGGTTTCTGAAAGTGGTGGGATTGGAGCATCTCTGAAAAGATTCGTGGAAGGTAGACTACAACGTGAAAGTAGAGCTACAATACGATCAGTCAGCTCTTCGTCCGTCCCAGAATTGATCGTATCCGTGGAACAGCCTAAGACAAATGAAGTTTCGGGTCTACGCGACAAGCATTGGTTCTGTGACTCATGTACATGCAAGAATCATGCGTCTTCATTGGTGTGTAACGTTTGTTCAAAACCGCGTTTCGGAGCGATTGATTCCTGGGTGTGTGCTTATTGCACGTTGGTGAACGCGAAAAGTGCCACGAAATGCCGTGCTTGTCAACATCGTCGGAACAACGAAGCTCTAAGTGGCCAGCTGATATCTCCGGATTCCGCCTGGGCTTGTGCTGCTTGCACATACCGAAACAACGAGTCGAAATCAGCCTGTGATATGTGTAAAAGTTTTAGAGGTTCCCGGTCATCTCGCCCTTTTTCTGGTGAAACGTTGAAATTGAAGTTTATGTCTATCGACGATCTCCGTTCTGTTCAAGAGAAGGAATGTAGGAAGCAATGGACAGATATTGTCGCGTTCAGCAGGCGTGTGAGTATCCGGGTCTTCTTCGTCTTGTGATACTTGTCGAATGGCTTGAGGAAATTGTGAAATTTCATCATTCTGGGTAGAATAAGAAAACATTTTTAAGATGTTGTTCCTTCAACAACATCCTAATTTCAATAGGAAGACGCTCAAAATGAATTTTCTCAGCGTTACATCTCTAGACTCTTGCCAGTATTTTTCGTTTGTTGGAAAAATAAATAATTAAATGCCTCGTTCCTGTACACGTGAAGATCACCTATCTCATTTTTTAAGTACTCAGTTGTCGAATTTTGTGAATTTCCAGTCGTTGATAGATGTTTCTCTGCGGTTTTAAAGTTCGAACGAGATTTCAAAGTAGACCTCGATTATTTATCTCTGTTCTACTGCGACAGTAGTCGTACGTGAATGTTTCCATCTCAGTCAAACATGTGCTCCGCTTCGTCTTTGCAGTACAAATGCGCATTTGTGGATCCATCATTTCCGCCTGCACCGAAATCGCTCTTCTACCAAGGCGAGGCATCGAAAAAGTTGAACACCGTGACACAATGGCTTCGTCCGTCCGAAATTCGATCAGAATCTGGATTTGAGCGTTTGTCGTGGACCGTGTTTCGATCTCCACTCCCGTCAGACATTTCCCAGGGCATCTTGGGGAATTGCTGGCTTCTTAGCGCCCTGGCTGTACTCGCTGAAAAAGAAGATCTCATCCGTCACGTTCTTGTCACCGATGAGTACTGCCAGGAAGGCGCTTATCAAATTCGTTTATGTATCAGTGGGAAATGGACGACGATTCTAGTGGATGATCTCCTGCCCTGCAACAAGTACGGTCAACTAGTCTATTCACAAGCCAAGCGTCGACAATTATGGGTACCTCTGATTGAGAAAGCCGTGGCAAAGGCGCACGGCTGCTATGAAGCGTTGATTTCCGGAAGAGCCCTCGAAGGACTTTCTACTCTTACAGGGGCACCGTGTGAATCCATCCCTCTTCAAAAAAGGAATCAAAGTTATGGTTCGTCGAGTGCTGTTATTCAGTGTTCGGGGGAAAACGATGAAGAAATTATTGATCCTAACGTTATCTGGGCACAGCTAGTCTCTTGTCGGGAAGCCGGCTTTCTAATGGGGGCTTCGTGCGGGAGTGGAAATATGACTGTGGACCCGAAAGAATTTGAAAGGATGGGTTTGACTCCACGACATGCCTACAGCATTTTGGATGTGAAAAACGTCGATAGTGCGAGGTTGGTGAAGATGCGGAATCCCTGGGGACGATTCAGTTGGAAAGGGGCGTATTCTGACTCATGGTCTGGATGGACCCCGAAATTGCGGACTCAGCTTTTGCCGCATGTGGCTTCTGATGGTGTCTTTTGGATTCCGTTTGACGACGTGATGAAGTGAGTTTTACTTGAATGACTTGCTCGATATCTCACCTGTGTTCGTTTCTCGTCAGCGTGAAATTAATTCTTCTTCTTTCTAAACCTTGGGTTACCGAAGAAAGCCCACAAAATTGATGCTGGGATTATTCAATGAAAAACGCTCTCTTGAAGTGTCGTCTTGCTCATTTCCAGCACGAATGGACAAGTATGAAAACAGTGTACTGTATCTCTCGATAGGTTTTCCAGAAGAATAGGGCGCGAAAACGGAAAGGGGCCGTACAGATGGACTCCCTCTTTCTGCAAAGAAATTCGATCAAACCGAAATAATTTGGTTTAGTGAGAATTTTCCTATCAGAGAATTCCTTTGAGATGGTAGAGAACCCGTATAGGACCAAAAGAAAGTGTGTTATGCAGAGAAATCATTGTAGAGAGTCAATCTGTATTGATAACCTGAACTAGTAACCCATATTGTACGTTAAAAATGCAGTGCGCTATTTTTACTATGATATACTGTACTATGTTCAGTTCGTCACAAACAAAAGAATGTTCAGTTTTGGGTGAAATGCGGTGAACAGTGCGCATGTAGAAATTACTGTACAGATGTCGAAATTGATTATCCTTCTCTTTTAAAATTCTCCAGGTACTTTGATTCCGTAGACGTTTGCAAGGTGAAACCTGCCTGGAAGGAAGTTCGGTTGGAAGGCCATTTGCCTTCGCGAAGCGTCAGCTGCGATTACCTGACTTGTGCCGTGGTGACTGTTGTGGAATCTACTGAAATCGACATCACGTTATTTCAAGCTGGGCAGAGGTAAACTTTCTTGCTAAACATTGTTGAACTGACATCCCGAAAACTTTGAACTGCTTTGAGAGTATTGGAAACATTCTTCTTTCTGGCTTTTTGACTTTGCTCATGTGAGACAAGCCTTCCCACGCGTCAAATTGGTTTTTTGTTACGATTAAGTTTTGTTCATCGTGTGAGCCATGAGTAATTTTGGAGTACGTGATGCTTAGAGTATTGGGCTTTTGCTTCCCACCCTTGTTTTGCAGTCGTTTTACCGGGTTTTTGCCTTGCTTCGGGGGGACTTCATTTAAATGTTCTTTCTGTGCCTCTGTTATAGGAATTCGTCAAAATCTGCGAGGAAGCTGCTTGATATTTGCTCACTGATTTTGGAAAGCTCAAATGGGCCCAGATATTCTTCAAGAATTGGTAAGCTTGTTGGAAGAAGTCGACGTCAGGTGCAGTTAGCTGTTGGTACAAATATCTTCGTCGGGCCAGGAGTATACGTGATCGCCCCCGTTGCGTTCAACCACTTCAATTCATCTGGTGAGGATTTATTGAGTGTTGTGGATTAAACATGGCTGTTGAGGCAAGCGAGAGAAATGTATAGCGCTGTATTGAAAAAATCCCCTCTTATAGAATCCAGTAATACAGATTTTCAGAAATTGTTGTCTTGGAAATTTGCCAATGTCTTGGGTTAACTGCGAAATACGTCAGCTTCTTCGCGACGTATCACCAAATTCCAAAAAGAATTAGGGTGCCACAAGAATTTGTAAAAAATTATCCTTCACTTCGAGATAACTCCGAAGGTTTTCACACAATTATCTTGCTGTCGCCCAAAAGAAATGCTGAATGTCCTTCCGTGTCATCCCTTTAGTTTCCGTAAATCTTGAAAAAAAAGTGGACGCGCTGAGAAAGAATCCCCAGGTTGGGTTGGCTGTTCCTGCTGTTTTGTGTTGGAAATCCCGCCGTTCAAGCGTTTTCGAAGTTTGAAATGTTCTTACCTACTTGTTTAGGTGCAAAAAAAAGTTTCATTCACCTTACCCCAAAGTCTTCGATCTTTTCAGCCTTAATAAGGGCTCTCCGGCAAGAACAGTGTAGTTTTTCCTAAGTTTTAAGATTTTAGTATTTCCTTCTAACGACGACCCTACGCAAAGGATCGCTTCTGAACTCTTGATCCCCTTCGCTGTAATGTAAATCGGCGCGTGGTTTTTGTGAGGGTGATCCTGTGCTCTTTCGTTTGAGAATCAGTCGACCCCGGCTCGTGTTATTCTAATGTAAATGTCTTTTTTGACGAGCCGTTACTTCCCTTGGTTTTTCTCAATTTTTCTTTCCGTTATTTTATTTATTCTTCGCGCTCACAGTTCCACGAGCGAGACGATGCAGTAGCGTTAATATTGAAGCAGGGATCAGGCAGGAAGAAGTTGACCTACTTTTTATCATCATTTTATTTATTTATTTTTAAGGATGCTCGTCCCAAGAAAAGGAATACCCTGCGTATGTACTAGCAATCCATAGTATGAAGAGCTTGCTCGTTGAGCAGACACGGGCACCTCCGTTCTATCATGCCGATGTCCTTATATCTCTTTGTGTTGCCAGGGCACAGCGATACGAGGTGAGCTATTGTGTTCGGTATGTGAAAATGTATATACAGTACAGTATACTGTATATTTTTTTACTGCGAAGTTTTTGTTGGGGGAAATATGCAATGTACAGTACATCGAGCTTAATTCTGAGGAATTTTTTCAAGTAATGTAGTTTTTTCACTGAATTTGTGTTAGCCTAGTGGAGTTTTGTTCATCTCGTGAGTGACGGAAGTCTTCCTACGGTAAGTGGATCAAGATTTTTTTTTCTTCAAATTTTGTTGAAACCCTCATTTTTTGTTGGATCAAAGATTGGTTTTTATACTTCAGTCGATTAAATTCAGCGTTTTTTTTTTGAAGAGAATATCCCGCAGTTCACTATTTCAAATGACGTATGAACTACATGGTTACTCATTTCTTATCTGTTCGCATCCGCTGCATTCTTGGTGTTTATCTTCTGAACAGTATATGATACTTTTCTCGATTAGAAATCATATCTGAAGCGTAAGCGACAGAAAACTATTACGTTTCCAAAATTCTGTTGTGCAATCGTAATTCGATCATCCGTTAGAATTTTCGAGGTCGACAATAAAGATGACGACTTATTTATGTGAGATTTTTAGCTCTCTCAGTCCGCGTAAATTAGGTATTACCATCTTGTGCAATTAGAGCAATGGGCCCTTCTTGCTTATTGCGGCACACCTGTGACGTGTTTGTTTTTTTTTGTGTCCAAAATATGTACATGTATAACAAACAGCTGAGAGATCATCACTGGACTCTTGTCAAGTTACGAGTATTGAAGTGGATGTTATTTTATTGTAGCTCGAACTGATACAATTTTTTAAATTTCATTTCTGCCGTGTGGAATCCTTTTAACGTAAAAAATTTACTGAGCGTTATTGACTTCAAAATTCAGATATTATCGATACTTTCACAAGAGTCGCACGATTTTGTGTCCGTCAGTTTTTGTATGCTTTTTTTTTTTATCCTAGGTGGGCTTGAAAGTTGAGGAAAACTTGGGATGTCTTAACGGAATGTCTGAGTCAGCTCTCAAATACATGTTGAGTCGAACCTCTTCAAGTTGAACGTGAAAAGACCAGCAGAAAAAATCGATTTAGGGATGCAAGTATTTTTGTCGGGGGAAAGAAGAAAAAATTGTATAATTTGTAATTGGTGCTATTCTAGGCCTCAAATTGCTTCTTTAATGAGTTGACAGGATGCTGAAGTTGGAGGCAAGGGTTCATTTGCCCAATTAGCCTTCAATTTTTTTTCAAAACGCATGAAGTTACATTTTTATTGCTTTTCTCTTTCTCGTGAAAATAAAATAATAGCCGAAAGGCCTACGAAAAATTCGAGTTATGAAAATTTGAGGAGGAAAGCTTTCGAGTTAGGTAGGCTTTTAATGCATGTTTCTAGGGAAATTCAGAAAGGGTCTTGAAAAAGATTCGGTATAGGGAAGTTCGATTAATCGAAATTCAAATTCTATCTCATGCGGTTAATTCTTATATCATATCCCCAACGCCATCCAGTTCAACGAAATTGAGGATTCTTCAAAAAGCCTTGCTTAATGAAATAATGACTCGAACTGTTTCGAATTTCTTCTCAGGAGAGACTGATTGATGAAGGCAAGCAATGTTCAGATGTAAAAATAAAATAGTTTTCGATGGAAATAATTAATGTAAGTTGAAGGAAAAGGTTTGTTGACTAATTTGGCGACGTGCCTATAAGCAGTATGCTCATGATAAAATTCCATTTACTTTTGCAGGGAAGGGATGGAATGACAATTTATTATCTCACCAAAGACTGGTCCGGACTGATCGTGATGGTGGAGAATAGGTGCAACGATCGTTACATGCACGTGTGCTGTGATTGCTCTCAAAGCTTCAATGTTGTCTCCAGTCGAGGTGACGTGAAAACAGAAGATACTGTGCCACCATTGCATCGTCAGGTGATCCTTGTTCTGAGTCATTTGGAAGGTTCCGAAGGATTCTCGATCAAGCATCAACTGTCTCATCGCGCTATTCCCTTTCGAGGCATTTTGAGCTGCACTCCGCCTCCCAAAAAACATGTTCCTGAAATCAGTACCACAATACAGGAACTTCATTCTCCGAGACCGATTTAAAAGTATACTTGCGATTGAAAACGTTTCCTGAACCTTGTTCAAGACCGTGGCGTACTTGTCTGTGAACGTCATTTCTAGTTTACAGTCGATGAAAATTGCGTAGAGGGAAAGCGAAAGGATTTCATTTCGTAGATTTTTAAACACACGAGGTTTTGTCAGTACTTCAGTGGAAATTTTAGTGAAAGGGTAAGAAATTTATGGTAAAATTGCGCTCGATCCTGAAGAAATTTAATTTTTTGCGAGCTAATTATTCTCTCGATGTCAGAAAATTCTAAATTATATATTCCGAAAAGTTCTCGAAACCTCGAAAGAGGCCTTTGTGCTTGAAAATTGTATTGAGCACGGAAAGAGTAAAACACAATTGCCATAAACCCTTTAGATAATTGATTGAGGACTTTTTTTTTGCCTGCTTCATCCTCGTGACGAAACTACAGTATTGTAGATCGTCCGATGCGCAGGTAATGATTTCACCTGGGTTTGTTCTCTTTTCCAAATCGATTCCTTTTGTGGCATGTGTTCTGAGAGCTTTTAAACGGTTAAATTCTTGCGCTAACTTCTAGGCGAATGTTGCACAAATCTCATCGCTGTGTGATGAGCAAATTCTTTTGCTCTCGGTAATTCAGTTATTTTCTTCTTGAAGTTGCTCACGTTGGTGCATATCTGCGTCATAGCCCTTTTTGCTGCGTGCTTCCCTCATCCATTTCCATATCAGTTGGCTGGAGTGGGAAGAATCAGTTCATTTGCGAGATCTGCTTGTGATATTTTTTGGTATCAGGAATTTCCCACGAGCGTTTGGCAGTTGATCGAATTTTGTTATGCGGGTTGCAGTTCAGCGCGTGGAATGCAGGCATTAATTTTTTGTTCAAAAATTGCGATGTGCAGTACTGCTTAATTATTCAACGTGTCACTTTTAGTATAACTATTTGTTCATCCATTCTGTGGTTTGGGTGGACTCATGGAGGCCCATTTTACACCTGGTCGAACTACTGAACATGTATTTCATGAGTCGGAGAAATCTTGGCCTTTGGAAGCGTAAATCAGCATTAAGGAGGATCTCGAATTTTTAAGTCGCGCAAGAAGATGTGATACACGGTATTCCATCGGGTTGGTGTATATCCGTAGTGCAGAGTAATGTAAAGAAGTTCACTTGAGAATGAGAATTGGAAAATGCAGTCATGTTTTGATCTGAGTCCTTCGATTTTGATTTTTTGCGAGGTTTTTGCTAAGGACGGGCATTTTTGAACCCCACAATGATCTTGCGTGGTGTAACTCAAATTTTTGCTTTTCTTTCCTGAAGATTTGTCGGTTCATTTTTCTTGAGAAGGACCAGCCTTACTGTGCATATCCGTTAATTTTTTCCAAAAAGATGGCCTGACGGATCATGTCTAAATTCTACGAATGGGATTTTTCGTGTGATGCCTAGTCTTGATTTGGGGTTTGCAACCGGTTTCCTCAGTGCTCGCTATTCATCGACTAAATAATTTCTATGTGTATTTGTTTGAGTTGCATGAATGAACTACTTACGTCATCCTGTGAATTGGTCATCAGAGATATGACTGCTTATATCTGTTCGTCAGCATCGTGGATACTTCTTCCTAGATTTTGGGATTAGTTCAGCTTTGGAAATTTATTTCTAAGAATGCGAAGGTTTCGCGTAATCCAGGATTAGACTCGAATAAGGAGACGTGTTCAAGAAGTCAAACTCAGTATAGTATTCAAACGACAGAACCCCCTACAAAAATTTTGGGAAGGAACTGTATCAGAAGTTGAGTCATGTTTTTCTCCGGAAGCGGGCGTTCGTTGGACGTTGGACTTTTATGTCTCCCCGTTCATCTTGAAAACGAGATTGTCCTTTGGTTCCAATAACGAGATTGAGCAGCATCTTCCTTTGTGTCTGTTCTGAAGTGATATGTGTGTATCCGAGTGTAAAAATTATTTTGAATTCTGTCATTATTTTGAAATAACCTCTTTCGCTGCTAATGGATTTTTTTTATTATTTCAGATTGATTTCTTGTTTGTTTGGTTTTGTTTATCATGACCAAGACGTCAGCGGTTGGAGACATCACAGAACCCAAAAGTAAGCGTGCCAATGATTTTTTCTTTTTTATAAAATGGATAGAATGTAATTCAAAATTGACTGTCGTTGCTCTCAAAGTTCTAAAGGTATCGTGTGCTCGATTGTTCTAATGACTGTGTTCAACGTGATATCAATTTTTTCCATTTTCATTTCATTCTGTAGATGACCTGGAATATTAACGTTTTTTTCAGTTTTGCAAGTTGAAGTCGATGTTGCATACCCGAAGAAGTCACGATCCTGCACAGACATTCTATGCCTGTTGCTTTTTGTGTGCTTCCTGGGAGGATGGGTTGCAGTCGGTTTTATAGGTAGGTAAAATCGAAAATAAAAGTGATATTTACATTTTCTGGTTGCGTTTTCCTCTTTTTTTTAGCCTTGAAGCATGGAAACCCGGACAGTTTAGTCATGCCGACAGACTCTCGGGGCATGATATGCGGAAAGGATGAAGATGTCAAGAGTAAACCGTACCTTTTCTTTTTTGACTTGACTGAATGTGCCAAGCCCAGCGTGCTGGTAACTGGATGTCCGACCCCGCAAGTTTGTGTTGAGCAGTGTCCGCAAAAAAACATTTTCATTTCGGACTACGCGAATCAGAAAGATGACCTCATTTGCATTCCCGGAGTCAATCCAGCGAATTCAACGTCGGAGGTTCTCAGGGACAATTGTGCAGCGTATTATCTACAAAGCATACATGGTAAGGATCTGCCGTTTGTTTCTGTGTGCCCGAATGTTCTTAGCGAGACGAGTGGAGTTACTTTCAACTGGGATCTAGGTTTTTCAAACTATGGTTTTTGAAGACGTGGGGCGTCTTTTGAATGCAAGCAATACTATAGGTGGACTCTCTCTGCAACGATTTTCTCTGTACATATACTGTAACGATTTTTTTTTTGGGTCCCATAGGGTTCTCTCCTCATTTTATTGGGGTTCTCTATGACGAATTTTCTTCTGGTCCCTTGGATTTCTTTGTAGAGTCCACCTGTATTATTCAAGACGTAACGAAAAATTTTTATTAGTGGTTTGGATCCTTAGCTAAACGCACATCGAAAATGATAAATGACGTGTTCTTGATGCAGCTCCAGAATGGTCGTGAACACGTCCATTGTAAGCGTTCAACTCTCAAGTTGGCATTTTATGTTCGGTATTGGAGATTTAATAGCATTCGTGGATAGTTTGAAAACGAGGATGCGTAATGAATTTTTCGGATTAGAAAACGTGTGAGCTGGAAACACTACATATTGGTCAGGAAGTTTTGCTGTGAAGGGAAGCTTGACACTTCGGGGAATAAAAAACCGCTGAGTAAACATATAATTTTCTGCATAAAACGTTAATGCGGTAACGCATTGAAGCAGTTACATCTACAATCCTAAAACACGAAGTTTCAGTAAATTGATTTTTTTCTTCCGAAAACCTGTACAATCTCTTCGTTATTAATGGCCATAATGGGTTATCAATTTGACTGTAAAATTAAACTTAAATGTGGTCAAAATTTAAAAATTTCCAAACATTTTTGCGCTCTTACGAAATTTTGTCATGAAAAATGCGATTTTTTTTTTTAACGTTCGCGTGATTGAAGGAGGTTTGTTTTTGTTTCATTGAAAATGGAAGAAATGGCATTCAAATAACCAATTTGTCCAGACTCATGTTTTTCTCCCGAGAAAATCTGCTATATTGTCAAATATGTCAATGAAAAGAAATTTTCTTGCTAATTTTTACGAAGTTTGCCTTCAGCTGGAGATTTAAGATGTGGGCCTGCAGAAAAATGAAATTTCCGTGTTGATTTGTTTAATGACCTCGTTGAAGAGAAAGAACAGTAAATAGCAGCAGTATAAGAATAGGTGGGTAGACACAACCGGATTTTTTTCTTCTGTTGATTGTATCCAACTTTTGGAATTCAAAAATAATCATATACAAGATCAATGACGTTGAAAACGTTTCGGACGAGATTGAGATTTTTACCAAGAGATCTATTCGTTAAAAAGTATTGTATTTTTTATGATTGTAGTTTTGTTGAAAAAAGTGAGGCTTTCTGCTGTGGTTTTGACAACCGATCGATAAAGGAGGAACAAATTTCTCGGGCTTTTTAATGCCACCCTCCTCTCTGGTTTTGTGCAGTTTTAAATAGGTGTGTACCCGTGCTTAAAAGCAACAAAACCGATGAAACGATGGGTGACGAATCTGCGACCAATATTAGTATGAACGACGTCAAGAAAGGTTCCAAGAACATGGGGAAGCTCATCAGATATCAACAGGTGGTTTTAAAGACGGATTGATATTATCTCGCACGTGATTTCTGAAATCTGAATGCTCAGTCTTCGTTGAAACTGGCCGTTGCCTTTCAACTCTCACCTTTTTTTCATCCATTTCTCTTTTTTATGCACGATTTGTTTCATGTCTCTATGCACGTCACCAAACAACTGGGTTTTTTTCCTTTCTCGACTTCACATGGTTTCGTTTTCGCTATCCGTACGAGGTAGTTGGTGGGCGTTGTTTACCGGACTTCACCTTTCAATCTTTGGGAGATGTCCTTGATAATCTTGGGTTGGCTGATATTGGGCTGAAACCTGATTCATTTCTGGACGCCATCGGCTTCTTGAAGCTGATTGAAGAAATCCGAGAGGTTGCTCACCCTTCCACTTCCACTTTTTTTCTATTCAGCATGTATTCGCTTCTTTTATTCCGCGTTTACTTACTTCGTCGTTGACACTTTATTTTATATCTAGGTCGGCCAACGCATTTTTGAAGACCTGCGGACGACCTGGTGGGCAATCCTGATCGGTTTGCTTTTCGGGGCGGCCGTTGCGTTTGTTTGGATTGTTTTGATGCGATTCGTTGCCGCTGTTATGGTTTATGCATCAATCTTTGGCGTACTTGGCATATTTTCTTATGGTGAGTCATAATTGTGTGTCGGTAAATTTAAGGTGTTGCATGTTCTTGCGCAATCGCCGTTAGGCTAAATTTTTTGCGATTGTTTATTTATCGCGGATGTTGAATCACTTCTTTCCGGTTTCAGGGCTGTATTTCAGTATTGACAAGTATATAGAACTGAAAAGTCATCCTGGTTCTTCTGCGTCCTTGACGGACATTGGATTCACTTTGCAGCTGGATGTGTATCTTCATTTGCGAGACACTTGGCTGACTTTTGCTGTTATCATTGGAATATTTTTGGTGATCACCCTGTTGATCTTCATTTTCCTTCGAAGTCGGATTGCGATAGCTGTTGAACTTATCCGAGAGGGTTCGAAGTATGGAATTTTGCGTTTGATTAGTTTTAAACTTTTTCTCACGAGCCTATTCCCTATTTTCTTCTACTATATAGAGCAGTTTCAGCTGTGACGGCGACCCTTCTGTACCCAGCTTTTACGTTTTTGGTTCAGATCATCCTCTTTGCGCTTTTCCTCGGCATAGCTGTTTATTTGGCGTCTGTGGGAAAATCGAGCTTTCGAGTCGTTGGGTTAGACGATCCATCTGATCCCAACTGCAACCAAAATTGCAATGGTTATTCGGTGAGTCTAGAACAACACAACTGTTGAGCAGCGGCAAAAAGTTCTGAGTTCGTAGTGAGACTTGTGGCCCGAGTTCTCAAATTATGCCCGTTCGGCAAACTGTTTTTGCTTTTGCCAAAAATGGTTGATTTTTTTTTTACTTCGACTCGAGAGCGACATCAGATTACTGATTGTGTCTTTTTGTACGTAGACGAACTCCACCTGTCTTCCTAAAACGTTCAACTGTGCTTGTCCGAATTCGTTGACAAACAAGCCGCAATGCATTTTCTACTCGTATGAGGACGAGTATGGACTATCGAAACTGCAGATATACAACATATTTGCTTTCCTGTGGACCACGTTTTTCATCACGGCCTTCGGTGAGCTTGTTTTGGCCGGAGCGTTTGCAACTTGGTATTGGACGGTTGACAAGTCCAAAGGCGTTCCTGCTCTCACATTATTACATTCCTTCGGGAGAGGTTTCAGGTAAGTTGACAAGTTTTTATTATCAGTGATACGAGCTTTTTTTATGAAAAAAATCAAATAGCGTGCTACACAGAAGATTGCTTTTCCACGAATTATAGGAGTCCTTTTAAAATTTTAAGAGAGATGGCAGCGGAAGTTGCAGTTTCCAGACGATGAAATTTCAGTCTCCAGACTTCCAATGTTTTATGTTATTTTTATTTCAAAATTCGCTATTGTTGCCCGGGTTGAGTTGAAATTCCCAACATTTTATTGATATGAGCGCTGAAAATTTGATCTGATTCTACGTGTCAGCACCGTAAATGTCCATTCTTGTTGCACATTTCTTTATCGTCTATGAGCGTGCAGAATTAAACATGTATTCAGTTGGTGTATTTTTGTTTTGCGCGAAATAATCGTGAAAATATTCAAAAAGTTTCTGCTATGCTGATAATTCCCGTATTTATGTTTATTTTGCACGAGCTGCATTCACGTCGCAACGGGCATCACCTTCTGAAACTCGCGAGAGATGATTTTTTAAATTTAATATTTTCTTGTTGCTCAGGTATCATTTGGGAACCGTGGCCTTTGGATCGCTTATAATTGCAATAGTCCGCGGTATTCGCCTAATCCTGGAGTACATGGACCGAAAGTTGAAGGAATTCAAAGATAATGCCGTTGCAAAATGTCTCATGTGTTGCTGCAAATGCTTTTTTTGGTGCTTGGAAAAATTCCTCCGCTTCGTGAATCGTAACGCGTATGTTATCACGGCCATTCACGGGAAATCTTTTTGTCCGGCTGCGAGAACGGCGTTTTTCTTGCTCATGAGAAACTTGGCGAGAGTCGTTGTTCTTGACAAGGTGAGAAATATTTCGTGTTCGAATCTTGGCGTGATTGAAATTCGTGATGAACGACCGTCATTTTGCGCAGGTTACTGATTTCCTGCTCTTCATTGGAAAAATGGTGGTCGTGGGAGCAGTTGGACTAGCAGCGTTCGCTGTTTTCTCTCGAAAAGTGCCGATAGACTTCTTGGCAACTAATGTACCTGAAACGAATTACTACGCAGTCCCGGTGATTTTCGTCACCATTGGAACTTATTTTGTCGCAAGTTCCTTCTTCTCGGTGTACGAAATGGCTATCGACACTATGTTCCTTTGCTTTCGTAAGTTTATGAAAATGTCACTGATATTAATCACCCAGTCTTGTATATTCAACAGCGCTCACAAAGGCCGTGGTCATGAGAAATATATTCTCGTACCGGACTTATCCCACTAAACTAGGACGATGAATTTTATTTTATGCTTTTAGACGCGCAGTTAGCCATATTTTTGTCTGACGGCGGAAAAAATGCCCTTATCTTTGGAAAGCCTTTCCTAACTGGCATTTGGAGAAGCGATTGTGAGATCTAGCCGATTTTTCTATTCATCAACATGGTTCTTTTGTTGCGTTTTTTCCCTCTTCGGCAGTGGGTGTTTCCAGAGTTGAATTTTAATTTGGCACCCTCATTCAGCCGTTAATTTTTTTCTTATTTCAAATGTTGCTTAGAAAAATCATTAAAAATGAAGTACTGTGATATTCTGAAGTACTTTCGTACAGCTGCCTGCTAGTGAGAGAAATCACTTTTTTTTAAGTTTCGTACGTTTGTTAGGCTATTTTTATTTTCAAGATTTTTCTCGTTTAAAGAAAATTCGGTTGGAATTTAGGTGATTGTGGGTGTATAGAATAATTTGTGATCCATCATCGAATCAGAAAGCAAATTTTGGGCTGTGAATCAAGTTTCACTCTTCAATCTTGTGTTTATTTCAGTGGAGGACAGTGAAAAAAATGACGGGTCCGTTGAGAAGCCGTATCTGATGTCAAAGTCATTGATGAAAGTGCTTGGCAAGAAAAATCATCGATACGAGGACAAGGAGTGATCGGGATTTTTTGATCAAAGCCGCCAATGCAGAGCTTCTGCTCCCAAGCAGCGATCCCGTCTTGTTCGCAAAAAATATTTGGCAAGATCATATGGATTCTACAAGTAATGTGTTTTGACTGAGGCCTGTGTAGGCGATGAGCATTCGACCATTGTCCAGATCTCGAGGAATCGATGCAAATGATGTGCAACGCTTTAGCCATTTAGAAAAAAAAGCATTGTGATGGAAGCGAGTTCGATAAACTGGGGACCTGTAGCTTTTAAATGTTCATGGTCAGGATGTTAGCGCACGTTTCGTTTATTCGTTTTAATTTTTTTGGAAGCTGGTCTGCGCTATGCAATACTGTTCTTCATTATTTTTATATGTTTAGAAGCATTCTTCCTCTTCCGCCGCAAGAACGGCACATACGGGGAGACTATTTTTCTGCGCATAGAAAACTTGGGGATTTTTTAAATTTTATTTTTTGCATTTTCGGAGCTATGATTTTGTGTGAATACGATGAGTGATGTGATGGTACAATGTAATGCTGTATTTGCGACGTGAATTTTCCGTCTTCGATCAAGCAGTTTCTCAGTGATAGGACACGAGTGTAAATTTTTTCATGACGTCTCCATAGTGTTTAGTGATCGTTCTTTGAGGCAGAAATTCTATATGGACGTGAATGTCGAAATTCTGTGCGGCAATTAAAACATGTATGTGAAGTGAGCGTTTCTTTGATGGAAATTTCCTGCAGTTTTTTTTTAATCGTCTACAGTTTTTGTTTCTTTGACTATTTCTGACTTTTTAGTAACTGCACTTGAGTGATGTTGATCGCAACATCTTGTTGCATCTTCTTATCCTCTGAACTCGACATCACTTCGAGGCTTCGATTTCCGACGAGGAATATCTTCATTTTGTAATCTCCGGTGGGTAAAAAGAATGATCTATTGAAAAAATCTTAACAACTAGTACTATGAAGTATTTTAATTGATTTTTTTTCAAGTTTGACAAGTGCGTTTGCGCATCTTCTGGTTGATCATCGATGAAGAGGACCCCGAAGGTTTTGGCTTTAAATTATACCGGGACCCCGCTTTACAAGATATGAAGTATTTTAATTGATTTTTTGAAAAAGTTCGACTAGTGCGTTTGCGCATCTTCTGGTTGATCATCGATGAAGAGGACCCCGAAGGTTTTGGCTTTAAATTATACCGGGACCCCGCTTTACAAGACAGGTAAACCAAAATTTCTATCCACACCTTCGTCAGTTTCGAAAATTCATGCGGTCTTTTAAGAAGTGCGTGGAATTAATAATTGAATATAAGCGTAAATGAAAGTTTACGGGCACTGTATGTGGACAGAATTTTCCCTTTCAGTGGATAAATCGCTCTGAATACAGTGACACCTATACACAGCTTCTGTATAATAAGTAGAATAATAAGGCTGGTACATCTCAGAGGCTGCTAAAATCATTCTCTGGTGGATAATTCTTTGGTTCCTGCCTGACCTCATCATCAAGAACCAGGATATCTGTAATTCTCGGAAAAAACATCCAAATCATGCCATGTTTCCTGAACATTTTTTTTTAATTTTGTAGCGCTGGGCCACATAAGAAAGCTTTTCCGAGCAACTCCAAGTAACGGTCAAAAACTTTTAAGTCGCTCACATGTAATTTTGAATGACACACTTCCCTCATGCGTATACCGTAATTTTTACCGATACAATACTGTCTGATTTGAATGACCGCCTTATTCAGGATTTTGCAGTGATCCCGAGTTCGGTTTTTTGGACGGTTGGATATGGCAACTGTGTGGGTCACCTCTCGTGAACAAGTGCCGTTTTCTACTCGTTTGTGTAGCTCTGACAGTTGGCTGTGAAAACTCGAATTTTGCAGTGATCCCGAGTTCGGTTTTTTGGACGGTTGGATATGGCCACTGTGTGGGTCACCTCTCGTGAACAAGTGCCTTTTTCTACTCGTTTGTGTAGCTCTGACAGTTGGCTGTGAAAACTCCCGTGATAACCGGTAAAAATGTCGTGGTCTGTTGTGCGCCGGTTGATTGTTTTGAACCACAAAATTAGTCAATTGCGAGTGGTCAGTGGGACTTGGGTACGTGAATTTGGAATGAGTCGCCACTACGAGCAGTTTCCTCGGAATCAGGAATCGAAGACACATCAGGAGAAGAAAGACGGGCGTAGAGCGACAGTATTGTTTCTGTCAGCCGTGGGCATGCTCGTGCTTTCTCTGAGCTATGCCGCCGTGCCGCTGTATCGCCTCTTCTGCCAGGTGGGTCTGTCATATTACAGTGCTGAATAAATTGTTCGTGAGCTTACTGACCGGGAAGCTGGAGTTGCGCAGGCCTACAGCTATGGTGGGACTGTCTTGGGGAAGCAGGAAACGGCGGACCTAGGTGCATTGAGTGTGAGGCCGGAAAAGAAGATTCGTGTACGCTTCAATGCAGACACTGCGGCAAGCCTCACCTGGGGTTTCCAGCCACAACAGGCAGAAGTGACGGTTGTGCCTGGAGAGACGGCGCTCGCCTTTTACACCGCTACAAACCGCACGGACCGCCCGATCGATGGTATTGCTACTTACAATGTGGTGCCCTTTGAAGTTGGTCAGTACTTCAACAAGATCCAATGTTTTTGTTTCGAGGAGCAGCGCCTGAATCCGGGAGAGCAGGTAATGCCGTCTGCGCCGCTCATTCTCGTGAACGAGACCTGCCCTCTATAATTTCTTTTCATTTGACCCAGGTGGATATGCCAGTGTTCTTCTACATCGATCCTGAGTTTGCGGATGACCCGAAGATGGAGTATGTGAATGAAGTTACACTGTCATACACATTTTTTGAGGCTCGGGAAGGGTTGAAGCTACCTGGGCTTCCGTTCGGCGTGCAAGACAGAGCAGTTCAATGAATGAGGAAAGGGAAGATACTGATCGAGCCAAAATTACCAGCTCGCGGTACTGTTGCGTTGTGTGAAAACGCTCGGTTGTCTTTTGTTCAGCGTGCTGAATGGAGAATCGAATGAGCACGAGTGAGTGATGGATCGCCGCTTATTCGTGTTAGTTTTGTTTTCTCCAAAAGCTTGTGCTTGTTCCAATGCTGCAATCCTGCAAAGACTTGGTATGACGAGCGCCAATAAATCTGCGTATTAGCGTCCACGCAATGGATCATCTAGGTTCTTCCCATCGCAGGCTGGGATTCTAAAGTTGGAAGAGAATTGCGGATGCATGAAGTTGTTTCATGATTATTTTTATGTCCGATTGACTGACGAACGGTGTTCACGCTCAAGCAGAGAATCCCCTGCCCTTAAATGTTCCTTCCCTGATGCGGAACTTGATCTTCCGTTTTACAGTCTTAGAGATAATGTAAGCGCCGATGTGATCTGTTAAAACATGTGAGTTTGCTCGGTGAATATCGAAGTACGACGAACGTTCCGAACTTATGGAGCTAACCAGTCTTGATCGTGCTCTGCTGCACGTTATCGGACCAGTCCTGAAGGTCTGGAACGAGAATCAGAAAAAGTTGGTTCGGGTGGATGTAATGCTGAAGCCATGAAAAGGATTTGTCCATTAATGTAACTTTCAGCGCCTTTTGAAAAGCGCATGTGGATAATCCTGTGGCTAGTTTCTTTTTTTTTTTTAAACGTTGGCGGAGGAACGTATGTAGGATTTAAGTGTATAAAAAAAGATGGCAGCTCCGCAATTGATTCACTGGGAGTTCCATGGTTGCTGAACGCTTTCCGAGCATCGAAACGGACAATTTTACCGTAAAATTCAACCGCGTGTACGCATTTTCTAATTCTCTTCCTTGCAACGTTTAAATTTGTAAATCAGAATTAATTTCCGTTCTGCAGATGCGTTAGGAATTGACGTCTCCGTGAGCGAAGTGAATCTCTGCGCGTTAAATGGACGTTCCGCAAGATGCGCCTGCTGGTAAGATTGAAATTGTGTACTGCAGTAGTTAGATTTTGGACGCGTGTGCCTATATCTAGGTGATAATTATTCATTCACTTTTTTCAGCTTGTCCCGGGACAGGAAGTGGAGTTGCAGGAAAAGTGAGTGCGTGTCAAGGATGCCCAAATCAATCTGTGTGTGCTTCGGGCGAGCAGATGAATCCCGATTCCGGTCAGTTCCCTTCATTGATGAAAAAGCGTTCCAAAAATATAAGCTGTCATATCCCACAACATTGAAAAAAAAAAAAACCGGATGCGCGGGTTACTTCTCCACTGACAAACTAGGTAATCGATCTGTGGGTACCAGATTGGTTACAGAAATCCTGTTCATTCGCGATTTTAAACTCGAAAGAAATGAAAACTGCAGAAAATATGCCACTTAGAAGTGTGTTGTTCGCATGGTATGAATTCATTATTAGAGACCTGATCCATGATAATATGTCCAATTTAGCTTGGCATACTCCATATCATTCTACTGTTCAAGTTTTCCTAGGACTTCTTATTTGCTTCTCATACGTCAAATAGAGTGATGCCGCTTGATCATGTGAGTGCAAATTCAAAAACAGATGGCAGATTCATGAAAATTCAAGACTAAGATTTTTTGATGCTGTGCATGTATCCATTTTCTGATTTCAACGATCAGAATTTGATCCTAAGAAGCTAACTTCTGCGCGACTGTGCTCCATTTGTTTAATTAGGTTATAATTTTTTTGAACAAACCCTTCCATCCCTTTGGAAGGAATCGGATCTATAAGCGGCATCTATTCGAACGCCCCTGTTAGCCATCCCAATTCAGATGAAACAACGACCGCCGCATCTTTCCAGGAAAAACTGAACGAGATTCAATTTCCCATTCTTGAAGTTTCATACGTCCAACTTATCTGGAGGTACTGTTCGAAAATTACTTCATTATTTTCTTGTCCACCTTATGGGCCAGAAGATGATGAAACGTTGATTGAAAAAACCGTGTATTGACTTTAAATTGCTTGAATATAAATGTCAGTTGGGCTTCAGATTAGTATTCAGGAACGAAAGGTTTCAATCACGTAAATCGGGATCGGAATGAACTTCCTCCTTTTTTTAATTAAGGAGAAAATTTTTTATTCGTTTTTACAGTAAAACGTTCGATTGTTAGATGATCACTTCGCATTACTGTACAAACGTAGTGTCAGAATGGTTAATCCTTTTCTGCGTTCTTCCCTTCCAGATATTGCTGCGATTAAGGAGAAATTGCTGCCTATCGCCAACAAGATCATGGTTATGTCAGGAAAAGGAGGTGTGGGCAAAACATCTGTAACTGCAATGCTAGCCCGTGGGCTGGCGAAGCGCTATCCTACTTCTCACGTGAGTATTGTATCACTGTAATGTACATTGTCGAACTGAGGTGCAGAAAGTGCTTTTGATCTTATTGATACTGCAGAATAAGGGAAGTGAAATAATTTCAAATATCTGAGTGACGGTCTGGTTTTCCGGAAGTTGGAATTTCGGAGAGAAAGTTATACTCACATATAATAAACTGGAAATGAAACTTGAACTACATAATGCCAACACAAATCTGGATCTCTGTCGTGGGTTAAAGAAATTTATGACGCATATGAAATAAATGACCGATTTTCATTGAGCGGATCAGTGCAGGATGATTTCGTTTTGCCTACCACTCCACTTCGAAATTTATTTTGCTCAACCTACATTTCGAGAGGTTGTGATTTTTTTATGAGCGTGTGCTTTTGTATCCCTAGATAGCTGTACTGGACGTGGACGTTTGTGGGCCATCCATGCCGAGGGTGATGGGCGTCGAGGGAGAGTCGGTGAGCAAGTTCGCTTTCCCATCCGAAGCCCTCTCTGATGTCATTGTTTTCATGCATTCACTGGCGCTTTCTTGTGCTGTTTATGTATAGGTGCATGTGAGCGGAATGGGCTGGTCCCCAGTGGTGAGTCGTGGGGTCGTTTAATCGTTGCTGAACTGTTGGTGGATCGATTTTTGCAGGCTGTTGATGATAACATCAGCGTGATGTCGATTGGATTCCTGTTGGAAAATCTGAGCGATGCGGTTGTATGGCGAGGACCGAAGAAAAACGGTAGTCTGCTGTTCTCGAAATCTTCGCTCTTTGTCTGGATTCAACTTGAAATGTTTGTTGGTCTATGCAGGATTAATTAAGCAGTTTCTGCGGGACGTAGATTGGGGTCCGGCGGATTACCTGCTGATAGACACTCCCCCGGGAACTTCAGATGAGCACCTGTCAGTTGTTCAGTTCCTGCTTCCGGCGAACGTACGTTGCTACCGTCACACTTTTTTCTTTCTTTAGGCAGTACTGTATAATTTTTTCAACGGGGTTGCCACTTTTTCTTTGCGCGTATGATCGGCAGCCGAAGGGTGCTGTTATCGTAACGACACCTCAGGAAGTTTCTCTGTTGGATGTTCGAAAAGAGATTAACTTTTGCAAGAAAGTGAAATTGCCGATCCTTGGTGTCGTGGAGAACATGAAACGTTTCGTTTGTCCTTCGTGCAATGTGAGTCGTGTATTTTTGTGCGAGTGACGTACTGTAATTGCTTACTTGATTGTCGAAACGGATGTCGTAGCATGAGAGCGACATCTTCCCAGCAATGCTCAGTGGTGGAACTCGGGAGATGTGCGATGAAATGGGCGTAGCGTTTCTGGGCTCCCTGCCGCTGGATCCAAGCGTGGGCCGACTGTGCGACCTTGGAGAAGACCCAATGTCGCTTAATGACGATGGACAGCGTTCTAGAACCGTGACACCTGCAGCCATTGCACACCTCGTTGAAGGTTAGTTTCTTGATCATTCGTGAACTAGATTGTACTTCTAGGAAGCGGTGTATCTTGGTTATAGTTCTCCTATTCTCCACTCCTCTGAGGAATCGTATAATTTGAACTTTGCTTCATTCTGTGAGTGAAGTAAAAAAATGTATTGTTAAGGTCGTATATTACGTTCGTTGCCGAGTAAAGGTTTTTTTCTGAATTTAGTAAGTTTATTTTCTCCTACCGAAACGGTATAACTTTTCACCCTGTGAGCTGTGACCTCGCAGGTGTCTCCTACGGATTTCAATTAACTACTTGTACGTACGAAGCTCGTGATCGAAAGTTTGCTAGAAGCTAATCTGATGTAAAGATTATCTTCCACAGTACAAGCTTTACAGTTTGAATCCTTTGAAAAGAAGAAAAACATGTCGAGGCTATATTTTTGACTCCGTGATTATCTCAATCCGTGCGCTGGACTGACTGGTGATGAATCACTCCCTCGCATGTTGGTCGCTTCTCCGGGGGGATTTTCTGTCGCGGGTCTCTGTGCCACGTAGTTCGCGAAAGGGTCTGGCGACATATGCTTTTGTTCCCATTGGTAGCGACGATTTAAAAATCCCTTGGAAATTCCGCCAAAAATCGATATTGCTACGCGACTTCACTCTAGTTTGCTTAATTCCCGTTTGTTGAGTTATATTCGTTTTTTTTGTGTACATGCATCGTCCACGCGCCCTCATAGCTCTGTATATCGATTTTGTTCATTATCGCGGTTGCCTCTTATTATCTTATATAGCGGTCGATGAGGCGATTAAGGCGTAGGCTTGGCGCAAGTTCCAGCTGAAACGTCAACCATTATTCCAGAGGCGGACTCCTCGAGTATTCGATCGGTGACTTGACAGCAGTTGCGGTTATGGCAGTTGCGTGGAGGAAAATATATTTGAGAAATTATCGAAGGTTGACTATTAATCTTCGACCTGGAAGGGCTGCCCGTTGACTATGTCACTTCTTCCCTTTCGAATGACTGTACCGTAGGTGGGTGAGATTTTGTCTGATCATGAGCCTAATTAAGAAGCCGATGAAAAAGCGGCATAGGGTCATCCGCGACCCCTTGCGTGCAGCTCAGCGCAAGGCCGAGTGAGTGAGGATTGGAGTGAGGATGAGTCGCCTTGGAATGTCTTGATGATTGCCTTGGTTGCAGGAAAAAGCAGATCCGGCGTCACAAGCTGACTGGAACGGACCAACAGGAAGTGTCTCGAGTTGACCGGCTCGTCATGCAGTTTAACACGAAGGCGAATGCCGGCGCCGCGAGCGGGGATCACAATGCTGGCAACACAACAGTTTCAAAGAGCAACAGAAAGAAACGGAACCGGCATCGACTAGACACCGCTCGATTTGCCGATGCTGCGGCGCCAGTACAGCCAGGCATGAACAAACCGGAGAAGCCTTTGTTGGCACAGCGTCAACGTCGCGGCGAGACGGACGTCAACTTCATGAGGCGACTTAATCAAGCGACAAAGGCATGTCCTGTGTACCATATATGTTGCATGCCATATACTGTTGTGCAGTTCAGTATCTTAATTTGTATTGCTCGTATTGGTAGGACTCTTAAAATACTGTACTGTACTGGGATTAAATAATTCCTTGTATCTCTTTCTGCGTGCAGGAAATCGTGGAGCAAAGCAAGCTGGAAGAAAAGTACGGGGTAGATGTGTGGCAGGGCGACGAAGGACACGTGCGAGTCAAGCCCCGAAAGCTTTCGAAATTCTACTCGGATGTGGATCAGGAGTTGGTCGATATGAAGCACGCCGCCTACGCTGACCCGGGAATCAGAAGCCGCGTCAAGTTTAGCCGGGCCGTCCGCGTCGCCGAGGAGCCGTCAACGTCCACAGCGCAGAGCTCGAGTCGGAAGCGACTCGAGTCGTTTCGATTGCGTAAGAAACTGAAGCGTCTCGGGTTCAGGGGGCGCGAAAAGGAGGAGCTTCAGGAGGATGCACCTCGCAAGGACATGTTTGTGTTCGGGCAAGTCGTGGATGCGCCGCCATTGTTGCAACACCGACCGCGAAAGGCAGCCGAGTACAAGACGAACAGGGTAAAGACTTCGTAGAATTTCAACCGGGTTTTGACTTATTGGTGTTCTTTTCCGTACGCAGCCTGGCCGCAAGGACTTGCTACTCAAGAAGATACTTTGCACCGCCAGTGGCATGAAAAAAGAAGCAAGTGTTAGCGGGCATTCTGCCAGCAAATCTGCATCCCTGAAAGGCCAGTCGGCTGTTGTCGTCGCGGCCAGGGCTAGAGAATTAGAAGAGGAACGCGATCGCGTCATGGACGCATATCGTTGCGTCAAAAAATTGCGAGGAAAGCAGACCACTTTTTTCAGAGACAATGAAACAAAGCATTGAGCGAATTCTGGTTATCTCTACTTGCGTTTTTTTTCTCTGTCGCTCCTCTTACTTCCTCTTAGTTCTCTCCTTCCGTATTTGCGTTTCATTTCTAAATCAGAAGTTGCGGAAGATTGGATGTAAGGTTGTGAGAGTGAAGAAAATCTTGTACAGTTCTGCCCTGCCCTTGCCGCACTGGATGTTGGAGCCTACGTTTCTGTGATGAATTTCCTGATGATCACGTATACTTCCTATCTTATGGATTTTTAGTGGGTGTACAGTAACTTGCCAGTCTCTCAGTTTTGTGTCGGGGGGAAAAAACGAAGTAAGAGAATCTGAGACGCGAAGCGAGTCCAAAAGAAAAGAAGGGGTTGACAGGGAGCTCCTGTTTTGTCATGGCGGCAGAGGATCGGTTCGATGGGATGTTCCTGTCGATGGCGCAGGAGTGCGAAGGCGGAGTGCCTGAGGTGAGTTGCACCGTACTCGACGTGGTCGAGATTCATTCAGTTTAATATTTTAATACGATCTTTTGTGCTGCGGCAGTTGCTAGAAGTTATCTTCGGCTTTTTGGCGCGCAAGACGGACTTCTACGGTGGTGGCAATCCCGGGCAAGCGGAAAATGTAAGTTTTTGTGCAATTACAGCATTTTAGGGTGACGTATTGTGAGAGCTTGTTGAAAGTTGTCTTCACTTGGTAGATGGTTATGACGGCATTTCGAAAACACGAAAGGGCCGCCGCAGATGCAGCAGCCGCAAAGAAGGCAGCTCGTGAAGAGGCCGAGCGGCGACGGAGAGAGAAGGTGGCTCTGGAAAAGGCAAGGGAAAGTGTGGCTAGCGACGTTTGCAAGCCGGCCGAAATCCAGGAACTGACTGATGAAGAGGCGGCTAAGCTGGAGCAGCGCTTGAAGAATAATGACGAGCCGGGTGAAGTTGAGGACAAAGGCGAGAAGGAAGAGGACGACGAGGATGAGGCAAGCAAGGGGAAACTTAAACCCAACCGCGGCAACGGCGCCGACCTGGCCGGCTACTCCTGGGTCCAGACGCTATCAGATGTTGAGGTGAGCTTGGTAGCTTGGACATGCGTGTTGCACCCGAACTTGTGGGCAGGCCCTGGAATGTTTCTGTAGGGAGAGTGGAGTTCGAGGGCATTTGATTTCACATGCAGCCGTTTTGTTGCATGGAGTGTTTTTCTTTTCTGTTGAGGAGACTTCGCGCAATGTACAGTGGCTCTTGATCAGAAATCGTTGTTGCAAGCAAATTTCCAATGACGAACAAAGCTGGGGTTGGTCCTCGTTCGCAATCCTCAATGGTTTGTTCACCGACCGGCTGATGGGAGTGACTGAAGGGCTTCAGAGTCAGAGCAGATTGTTTCATGCAGGGGTGGCGAGTCTGCAGCACCTGGGCAACGTGCGACTCGCTCGTCATGATTATTCTCCACTTGGGTGTTTCACGGGGAAAGGGGGGTTGGCGGAAGTCTTTGGGTCTGCATTGAGGAATCTACCTTGATATTCAGTTGGTGAAGGAGTTGAGGTGACGAATTTTCTGGCTGACAATCTACGGATACCGTACCGCACTGTATTGCTCTCCGCTGAATGTAATTGTTCATGTTTCGGCTGATGATGTTCCGTCATTGTCGTTGTAAGGAGTCCGTGTTCTTGGAATGTAATTAGGTGCGCGTGCCGCTGCCGGTGGGTGCGGTGAGGAGCGGTCGGGATTTGCTGGTGGAATTTGGGCGCAAAACGCTTCGGGCTGGAATCCGTGGAAATTCGCCGCTCGTCATTGATGGTCCTCTCTTCAATGACATCAAGGTGGAGGACTGCACCTGGACGCTGGAGGATAAGAAAACGCTCATCATCAATTTAGAAAAGGTTGGTGTTTTTTTCTTTAGAAATCAGCAGCATTGGGCCATCAATGCTCTTCTCAAATGTATAGGTGAATCGCATGGAATGGTGGACACGTGTTGTGACGAACGATCCGTTGGAGATTGACACCAAAAAGGTGGACCCGGAATCGTCGAAGCTGAGTGACCTGGACGGCGAGACGAGGTCGATGGTGGAGAAGATGATGTACGACCAGCGCCAGAAAGAGATGGGCCTGCCCACGTCAGAAGAGCAAAAGAAACAGGACGTGTTGAAAAAGTGCGTGCATTCCTTGCCTTGGTCGTCGTCATTTAAAAGGATTTTTGTCTGTTGCATTTTCCACCAATTGTTTTGTTTTTCTTTTTGCAGATTCATGTCTCAGCACCCAGAAATGGACTTTTCCAAGTGCAAGTTCTCCTGACGTGCTATATTCGCTGTGCTGCACATGAGTTCTTGGCATTCTCCTGGCTCCTTTTCGACCTCAACTCGTTTTGTCATTGCGTGTGCGCGTGTTTCTTTCGTTTGCCTTGCAGCACCCACGCCATTCCGCATTAATTGTAAGGGTGATGATGAGAAAGAAAATAAAGACAAAATCGAAGAGTTTATGGGATCCCCTGCTGTCATTGCTGCTGTGATGCATGCTTGCTATACTTCACATGACTCAGTTTTGATTCTCTGTAAAGTTTTCATTTATACCACGAGGCAAAGCTAGCTATGTCATCGACAATCGAGGCACGAATTTCGAGGCTGCCCGTTTCAGCACCAGCATTCTTCTTTTATTTGATGGAGCTCTCTGTATAAGTTACTC
>CAJPEX010000971.1:60415-72698 GCA_905338405.1 Notodromas monacha
CGATCTTTTGTGCTGCGGCAGTTGCTAGAAGTTATCTTCGGCTTTCTGGCGCGCAAGACGGACTTCTACGGTGGTGGCAATCCCGGGCAAGCGGAAAATGTAAGTTTTTGTGCAATTACAGCATTTTAGGGTGACGTATTGTGAGAGCTTGTTGAAAGTTGTCTTCGCTTGGTAGATGGTTATGACGGCATTTCGAAAACACGAAAGGGCCGCCGCAGATGCAGCAGCCGCAAAGAAGGCAGCTCGTGAAGAGGCCGAGCGGCGACGGAGAGAGAAGGTGGCTCTGGAAAAGGCAAGGGAAAGTGTGGCTAGCGACGTTTGCAAGCCGGCCGAAATCCAGGAACTGACTGATGAAGAGGCGGCTAAGCTGGAGCAGCGCTTGAAGAATAATGACGAGCCAGGTGAAGTTGAGGACAAAGGCGAGAAGGAAGAGGACGACGAGGATGAGGCAAGCAAGGGGAAACTTAAACCCAACCGCGGCAACGGCGCCGACCTGGCCGGCTACTCCTGGGTCCAGACGCTATCCGATGTTGAGGTGAGCTTGGTAGCTTGGACATGCGTGTTGCACCCTAACTTGTGGGTAGGCCCTGGAATGTTTCTGTAGGGAGAGTGGAGTTCGAGGGCATTTGATTTCACATGCAGCCGTTTTGTTGCTTGGAGTGTTTTTCTTTTCTGTTGAGGAGACTTCGCGCAATGTACAGTGGCTCTTGATCAGCAATCGTTGTTGCGAGCAAATTTCCAATGACGAACAAAGCTGGGGTTGGTCCTCGTTCGCAATCCTCAATGGTTTGTTCACCGACCGGCTGATGGGAGTGACTGAAGGGCTTCAGAGTCAGAGCAGATTGTTTTATGCAGGGGTGGCGAGTCTGCAGCACCTGGGCAACGTGCGACTCGCTCGTCATGATTATTCTCCACTTGGGTGTTTCACGGGGAAAGGGGGGTTGGCGGAAATCTTTGAGTCTGCATTGAGCAATCTACCTTGATATTCTGTTGGTGAAGGAGTTGAGGTGACGAATTTTCTGGCTGACAATCTACGGATACCGTACCGCACTGTATTGCTCTCCGCTGAATGTAATTGTTCATGTTTCGGGTGATGATGTTCCGTCATTGTCAATAAGGAGTCCGTGTTCTTGAAATTCAATTAGGTGCGCGTGCCGCTGCCCGTGGGTGCGGTGAGGAGCGGTCGGGATTTGCTGGTGGAATTTGGGCGCAAAACGCTTCGGGCTGGAATCCGTGGAAATCTACCGCTCGTCATTGATGGTCCTCTCTTCAATGACATCAAGGTGGAGGACTGCACCTGGACGCTGGAGGATAAGAAAACGCTCATCATCAATTTAGAAAAGGTTGGTGTTTTTCTTTAGAAATCAGGAGCATTGGGCCATCAATGCTCTTTTTAAATGTTTAGGTGAATCGCATGGAATGGTGGACACGTGTCGTGACGAACGATCCGTTAGAGATTGACACCAAAAAGGTGGACCCGGAATCGTCCAAGCTGAGTGACCTGGACGGCGAGACGAGGTCGATGGTGGAGAAGATGATGTACGACCAGCGCCAGAAAGAGATGGGCCTGCCCACGTCAGAAGAGCAAAAGAAGCAGGACGTGTTGAAAAAGTGCGTCCCTTGCCCTGGTCGTCGTTATTCAGAAGGAACTTCGTCTGTTGCATTTCCTACCAATTGTTTTGTTTTTCTTTTTGCAGATTCATGTCTCAGCATCCAGAAATGGACTTTTCCAAGTGCAAGTTCTCCTGACGTGCTTATAAGCGACACGACGTGTACTCAAGAACCGTAAGAGGACCGAGGAAAAGCTGGAGTTGAGCAAAACAGTAACGCACACGCGCACAAAGAAAGCAAACGGAACGTCGTGGGTGCGGTAAGGCGTAATTTTGTAAGGGTGATGATGAGAAAGAAAATAAAGACAAAATCGAAGAGTTTATGGGATCCACTGCTGTCATTGCTGCTGTGATGCATGCCTGCTATACTTCACATGACTCAGTTTTGATTCTCTGTAAAGTTTTCATTTATACCACGAGGCAAAGCTAGCTATGTCATCGACAATCGAGGCACGAATTTCGAGGCTGCCCGTTTCAGCACCAGCATTCTTCTTTTATTTGATGGAGCTCTCTGTATAAGTTACTCGGCATCACTGTTCCTCCCTCAGAAATTTATCTCTTCGAAATAATGATATTGGAAGAGGAAGTCATTTTCTGCGAATGTAGCGCATTATAGTTGAAAAATTATAGAATCAGAAAAAAGCTGCTGCTTTTGTGTCGTGCTAACTTTAGGAGGTATTTCTCTTCGCTCACTATACGAACAGTCCAGGCCAATGTGAAGAATCTTGAGAAACAGTACTACTGTACACAAGAAAACCATTGGTTACTTTTTTTATTGCGTCCTGTACACTAAATAGGCATTATTCCATAATTCTCCTTTATGTCATAGGAGTAAAGAAATTTCGTGGTTCCAAGACTTTTACAGTTCTATTGGTCATCACCTGCTTCAAACAGTCGTCATGGAAAAGCAATTACTCACATTCTGGATCTGTGAGTCATCTTCGATTCCTTTCCACCATGACAGTAAGGGTCATTTTTTTTCAAAAACAAGGTTGGATTTAGTCTAAAAAAATGTTCTGAAGGTCTTTAATGAGGGAAGGGCAGCAAATTTCGAACGCATCGTTTCGAGCCTGCAACGTCTGTCTCTTCCCTTATGAAAGGGTGGTAACAAAAGTTTTGTGTCGGACTCCTCTCTCCATATAGACAGTCTTTCATCATTATATTGTAGCCAGATATGCAGCTATAAGAGTACTGTACTGTACAGTATGGTATGCAGAATATTGTAAAAAGATAATGGTAGAAATAGTCCACCTCTATGTATCACCGTATTGGAATATGTTTAACAGTGTCCCCATCAATGCTGCGACCCGAATCAGGTACTTGTATGCAGTACTGGAATAGTCTGGATGATTATTATATACCCCTTTTCCAATCGTCATATATCTCCAACAGGGAAAGAATCAAATAAAAAAAGAGACAGTCGAAAACAGGATTTTTCTCCATAACGCCAGCTTCGTTTTGCTCTCCATCTCTTTCCTCTTTTTTTCGGACTTCAAACCCTGAGTCGGGAAGGCAGACTGTGACATCGAACGCTTAGATCAAAGCGGTTAGCGTGCTTACGCGAGTCAAGTATTGCCTCTGGAATTTCACTGTGCACTACTTCCGACTCCGTGGTTGGAGCGTGGCGTGATGTATGCTTCAGTAAGATTACTGTATTGAATCGCAGCGAAACAACGTGTGTCGGAATTTTTTGCGAACAACCTCCTCTTGATTATCTTTTAATTCAAGAGGGTCGACTGTGATACACCATGATTCGGAAGTTCCAGCGGAGACGATCGCGTGACATTAGGCACGAACCTTCCAACACTCGCGTTCTTATAGTCTTGAAAGCTGTACATGCGGGGGAACAAAGGAACGGACATGTACGAAATGGATATCGAAGTTCACGATTAACTGCGGAAGTGTGGCCCCTAAGTACTGTAAAATACTGTATTCTAAAGTACAGTACAGTACTGTAGTTCGTTTTCTTGTGCAAATTGCTAAATTGAAAATCCAGAGCTATTGTAGTTGTCTCCAAGTAGGATAGTTCCGAATATCCTCCGAAGTTGATTGTTTGCTACAGTAGTTTTATGTCCTAGGATTAATTAATTTGCGTTCGTTAATTACATGTGGCTTGTTTCCATGCGGAAAAGATGCTTATGACGTTTTTCTTGCAGTTCGGGTATTTTCAAGGAGCGATCTGGGATAAGTGCTGTACTATATGTGATACAATTGTGAAGTGATTTTGCTGGCGTTGTGTCTTCCGCTATGGATTTGTCAAACCTCACGATCGCCGAGCTTTTTGCGGGTAGCGTTAAACAATTGAGAAATCAGTACTGCGGACAACAGATCCAAGATCCGTCTGTGATGTACTACTCCAATGTGACTTCTGCTTCCGATAGGTTTGTATGCTGTCCTATCTGTATGCTCTAATTTTGTTGTGGTCCGGTCAAAAAGGAGATAAAAATGTTTTCACAGATATCATGGAATGAACCTTAATCGGAGACAAGGGGCGAATGAGGAGGATTACCCGCTGTTCGAATCTTCGACGCAGGTTGTGAAGTATTTGTTCGACATATCCGATGATCGCATTTTGAATGAGGTGATTTTTCTTCGTCTGCAAGTCATACCTTATTTACGCGACAAAAGACTGCAATGTAAATTTTTTTAGCCCTTTAGAACTTCGAATGACAAAATTTAGTTTTTGAAAGATTCCTTAATTGGAGGGAAGAATGAGGTGAAACACGCATCAAACCGTATTTGATATTGGCGTGTGAAATTATTAACGGTCATTTCAATTTTAATTTTGAAAGACATGGACTTGGTCATGAAAGCGTGTTATTCTGAAATCTTGAAAAATTAGGGAATGCTATACCGTAAACGTACGAGAAATCTGGGGAAAACTCTCGGGGGCGCTTTTTCTGTAGGAAGGCTTATTTACTGTATACCGAATTGTCCCTGACGGTCTTTTTCTGTCGACATGATGTTGAGCTCAGTCCACTCCCCAAAGCGAAGGCCTGTTAAAGATTTTCAGTATAGGTCGTCTCAGTTTTATTCAGCGAGACTTTGTGCGGTCTGTAATCGCGTACATTTTTCGATTTCCGAGGCCTCCTCGTTCCATCATAATCGGTTTCTTTCTACTCCATCTAAAGGAAAGTCGAGAATCGTCGTCGAGTGGCTGTGAGGCTGACAGTAATTCCGACCTCGGCGCTTCCCCTCAGACTTCTTTCTTGATCGGATCTCCGGAGAAAGTACCGAAGCGTGGCGAAATTTTCAAGATGTCGGACATGGTAATGATTCTATTCTTAAACTGTGAATTTCTTCGAAACGTATTTTTTTCTCTTCTGCAGTCCTTCAGCAACGATGCACCGGAATTCAGCGCTAGCTCGTATCGATTCGGTGCAGGATCGGCAAGTCCGTTGGACGCGGGTAATCGGCCGCATCCGGATGAAAGCATTGCGAACGATTCTGGATTTTTCCTTAATTCCACTTTCATGGATGCTGTTGTTGGACAAAACCCCGGGAATTTCACGGAATTCGTTCGCAATGACAAAATTCGCGAAGGAACCTATCAAACTTCAGGACAAGAGTACGGAAAGGTAGGCGTGTTCACGTCAAACATTATTATGCGTTTTCTGTACTTGTCTAGTGGCATGTATCACATGGATTATAAACATGTGGTTCTCATTTCACTATGAGTCTCTCTTGACAAGCTGTAAACAACGTCTTATAAGGGTAGAAAAATGGTTCTGTAGATATCGTGGGAAAATTCCTAATAATTCTACAAATTAAAGCAAAAGCTAACTGCAAGTATAATTGTGAACGCACGAAGAAGAAAACCTTAAAATGAGGGGAGTGGACTTATTTGAAGATGCGGAGAAAGAAAAAGACGTTGAGTTGAATTTGAAGTTATGAGCTCTGATGTAACTTTGGATCCAGCCTAAGTGCTATGTCTTTCATTACACTCAAAGAAATACGCGAAACTTGGTACCCATGATTTAGTGTTGAGTCTATGTCATGTCTTGAAATGACCGAAATCCGAAAGAAAAATTGAAAAGCCGAGACGTGGGTGGCATGTATGCTTGGCATGTTCGCTGTATCTCGAAGACATACTGTTGATTGTAGAAGACACACTAGTCTGGCAATTTAATTCTAAGGTATTTTTGTCAATGCTATGTTTTCAAGTTGCCTTTGCTTCCAAGTCCGTCCGAATACTCTCGTTTCGATCAAACGAAGTCTGCACCGAGTAAGAAGCCTCCAAATCTGGTCCTCAATAATCTTCAGCCAAACATGGGAAGTGCCGGATACTTCCCGTATCCTTATTCGAACGTCGCTGGAGCGATTAAATCTCCGAATCCAAGGGTGTGTTTCCTGGAGTCAAATATCATATTTCACAGGGAATGATTTAATTCTGGTTATTCAGGAAGGTCTTCTGGGTGAATCGCCGTTTCATTACGTTTTGCCTGGCATGGTTCCGCCTGGCTACGTTCCTTCCCCGATGGGCTTTGGGATTGTCGCCCCGGGGTGTCCAAATGCCAGTCGGATGTCATCGCAGCCATTCTTCCAGTTTCCTCCAAATGCTGATTACGGGCAGACCCCGCCAGTTGTTCCTATGGGACAGAATGGAATGCTGGGGAGTCATGTATGTTTGAAATTTCTAATGCATGCTTTCGTGATGGTAAACTTTATTAATTTTTGTGTAACCCATTAGCTGTTACTAGGTAAGCATGTTCTTGCACTCATGGAAAATGTACGCGAAGAAGTCAGACGTAGAGGGTAGTGTTCGTAAAATAGCGGTCGTCAAGCTTTTCGCTTTATCTTCCTTCTGTCTTCGATATACTGTATCTCTAAATTATACCGTTTTTCGTTTCACTATTTCAAGGTAGAATTTCATCACTTAATAATCACCTGGCTAGAAAATTGGAATTATATGTCATAGCTTTTCGTAATGTGGTGCTTCTGGAGGCAAATTGTGTAGTTCCATTTGCTGAGTTTTTGCATGTAGTTCCCTGAAGTATCAAAACACAGGTGATGAAAATTCAGCTCCACTGAACCGGGTTTGTTCAAAGTGATGGTCAACTTACCATATTATATCGAAGAATCGCAATCCCCGTTCATTTTGCTGCATGGATAAAAAAATTGGTCAACGAGGTAGAGTCACGAAGGGCCGATCATCAGTTCATTTCATCCCTTTAATTTTAAATGCGTAACTTTTTGAAAGATTTCGCTCTTCGTATGCAAATTGGACAACATTTTTGATGAGATGTTCCTAATTTCGCTCGTGAAACGAAATCCCCCGAACTGTGACCCTTGAATCAGAAAGAATTCGATCTGATACCCTCACATCCCGCGATAAAAGCGTGTTTCTTGAATTGATTGCAGAATTATTGGCTCTATTCACAGTAACTTCCTGTGTCCATGGCATGATTTGCTTGGCTTCTGCGAAAACTTCGGTGGAATTCAACATGATCGAAGATAGTTTCTTAAGATGAGCCAAACTTGTCCTGTTGTAACATAACCTAACAAATTCAGTTCTCTTGGTTGATTTACCGCCCGAAACCGGTTTACAGAGATATTATTGCGATGTTGTTCCGGCCATTAAATTGTTTTCCTGAGCTTGAAGGAATGAGTCGTTCAAATTGACGCCAGTTTTTCGGTTCTTCATCGTTGAAGCTTCATCTATTTACCGTCGCTTACCGAGGGTGCGAAGTTCAGGTTTAAGTACCTGGTGGAGATCAGTTAAGCTTGGAAATGCGCATTAGGTCAGGTTGAATTGAGGTTTGGTTATTTATGTGGTTTTTTAAATTTTTATATCAGTTATGTCTTATGTGTTAGGTTATTATGCTTCAGTATTATTTTCTGCGGCCCAGATTGTTCGCTGTTATATAACTTAGATTCTGTCATCTACTTTGGTCAAGCTTTTTTTTTTTGCTTAGCCAGATTTTTAAAAATATTTGACGATGGTCAAGGCTGAACAGTAGGAGATATTCTTTCCCTTTGCTAAAGAATTTATGGGGTTCTCTCTCTGAGTGAATCTATCGTGTCGTTATTGCAGTTTTTTTCATTCCTGCTGTTTTGCGAGTATTTACAATACTTCGCGTTGATTTTTTCGGTCAATCTGTATCTCTTTTGCAGTGGCAAAATCAGAATTCAGCTCAAAGGAAGCAACCTCCCGCGAAATTTGCTCCGGTTGTCCCCATGGATCGTGCATCCGCTGCGGAGGTTCCTCTACCTTGTCAAGGCACTTTTCCATACTGCAATCAGCTTGATGGTTACGGCGATCCGAGGAAACGTCAGAAAATAACTGCAATCCGCCACATTCGGTATGTTTAATTTTCAGTTTCAGTTAAACCATCCAGGTGTCGCTGAACCCTGTACAGTACTGTATTCGATCAATCGTATCGATTGCACTAAAGGGTAGAAATCGACCTAATTACTTCTATCCGAGCCTCTTTGATTTTTGTCCGAACGACCGATCATCATTTTGTTAGGAAATCATTATTCAAGCTAGGTTCTTGAAGCAATCCTTGGAATGTTTTCATCATACTGCAAGAATGAAATGATGAGACAGTGTTGCACTGTGTGTGATTATGCTAGAACATTTCTCTCGAGTAGTTCTTGTTTAATCGTGATTATTCGAAGCTCTTTTCTGCCATGAAACGTTTTGTTGGCCTTCCAGAAATTGTCTGAGAGCCGATCAGTTGGAAACCGTAGTGGAGACAGCTGATTACTTGCTGAAAGCATTGGAGAACCAGAGGAAAAATGTGGAAGCTGAGCTCGCCATGCGATTTCCCGGCCGACGCATTTGCACGGTCCCGACGGTGAATCCGATGCAATATTGCGCACCCGGGGGAAATTACACGCCTTTGGATAAGTTGATCCTTGCGTGTTCGATCGAACACACGAAGGTTATGACTATCATCGGGAAAATCGAAGGCTTTCTTGGACACCCGGTGCACCCAGATGTTCGCGAAGACGTGGCGCGGTTCAAAGCTGCTTTTCTGCGAATGCAAAATGCGAGGAAGGAGGAAATTGCTAGGGTTACTGAGTTGCATGAACAGGGAATTGCTCACTCTCAAGAAGGTCTTGCGGCGGAATACATGGGTAAGTGTTTTCAGCCTGGTAACAGAAAAAATATCTCGAAAAAAATCATGAAAAATTGATAAATAACCCTCAAACTTTCCCCGGGAAAAGAAAGTGTTGAAAATGTTTAGATCTAAATTTTATTCAGCATATAGTAGAAGTACTAGGGCAGGTTTTTAGACAGTTCACAAATGTTTGCCTTTTCTTTTCATCGGTGCTCGAGCCAATAGAATATACCTTGTTCTAGAAATGTATATATTTTTGATTCAATGAATCCTCCCCGTTTTTTATCCTACTAATGAAACCCACAACCTTTTGAACACATGATACGTCGCCTTCGACGGAAGTCCATAGATGCGTTAATTTTTGCGTCTTTACGAAATTATTTTTTTATTTACACAATATTTTCCGGCTAAGAATTCAATATTTTAGGAGAAAACCTAAAGTTATGTTGAGCAGAAGCTGTTGCATTTTTTTTTTATCCAGGTATAGAATTTGTTTTTCTTTGACCCAATTCTTATCTTACCAAAATATTGCCCCCAATAATTTGTGTACAGGAACTTGGTTGATACCTTTTGTGATTTGAAAAGGATAGATGCAGTCAGTACACCGTAAGTTTCTTTTGGAATGAAATATGAATTCTAGTCTGGAGTGAATCATGCGCTTATGCTGGTTGGAACTCCGCTTAAACTTTCAGCGTATTTATTCGAGTGCCACCCGCACCGTTTTTCTCAAAATGGAAAGGAAAAAAGAGCTTGCGCGTCACAGGTGGGTATTGAGGTTTAAAGCAATTCTGGAAGTTTAAGGGCGAGTCAGAATTTATTCTGATGGGAAATTTCGAACCAATTTTAACGGAACTATTTTATAATGGAAACAATTGAAAATTAATTCTAATTCAGGTTCATTTCATGCCAAAATTCTGGTGTTCATTATTTTTGAAAGATTGCAATTTTCCAGTCACTAAAAATGGGGTGTGTGTGTTACTTGGGGATAGGATTTCATCAAAATGTCAAGTTGAAAATCCGGGTACGTGTTTTACTGGAGGGTGTGTTGTACTTGAGTTAATATGGTTTCTGATCACTCCTCGGACGCTTCAGTAATATTCATAAAATGAAAACGGGCTCTTTTTCAGCGTTTGAGTCAGTTTTGTTGACGGTGAAGGAGTTCCATGGTCGCGCAAGAGCCGCCAGAAGTGCTGTGTATTCGACTCTTTTGACAATGAAGTTGGACGACTCTGACCCTGCACTGAAGGACGCAATTTTTGTTCCGACGAAGATGTGGGTTGAACTCATCGAACACTCCCGAACTCTTTTTTCTGAAGGATCTGCGAAGCAACAGAAGGAATTCGAATGCCCAGAGGACGAGGAAATTCAGAAGATCGATGTTTTGATTGACTGAGGAGAGCCACGTGACATTTGATGGCCGAACTTCTTGACTGAGCTCGTCGCAATTTGCGTGACAATTTTTTTCTCTTTGTTTCTTTTTCTTTTTGCTATGATGGAGATCTTTGAGTTGACTTGAAGCATATCTTCATATTTTCCATTGAGGTGAGGATCAGTTGGACGCGTCTGATTTTGACTCTTGATCTGATTTTGCGTTTAAGCCAGTTGAAGTACCTCTGTTACAAAGAATTTGATGCGTTGGAATAATTCCGAGCTTTGGGATTCATTGCGGTAATTTTTTAAAATTCCTGAGCTTAGCTTTGTGATAGCTGATTTTCATACAACAAGCCATGACGGGTAAACGAGAACCTGGAGTTGTGAAAATGACAAATCTCGGCGTGCTGTTCTCATTTGGAGCTTTTTATTTTATATCCCAGTGGCATTTTGCTTGGGTATTGCGCACATCAGCTGTTTTAAAGCGCCCGAGCGACGAAGTGATTCTTTTTTTTTGAATTCGCACATGTATAGCTCAGTCAGTAACGTTCCCTTGAATTGTATATCATCGGGAGAAAAACCATCGAAATTCTGGTTGCCAAGCCTGTGCACGTTTTTCGTGTTGTAAAAAATGTGTTAGCTCGAATTTTTCCACCTGTTTCCGGAGATGTGACGATTTCAGAACTGTCCGGTTCATTCCAACGAGTATTTTTCGCGTTGTGATGAGTTCTGTATGGCTTGACTAATTTTTGTCAAAGTTCGGCGTCTGAGTGTGTTTGAAAACGCGTTGCCTGAATTTTAAATTGTGCGTTCTGATTGAAGTCGGACAATTTTGCTTTCAGTCTCGTGACGATTGGAATATTTTTTTGAATACGATGAGTGCCTTGATTTTGACCGATGGACTTTATTTTTTCCGTGATTGCTTCAGCTGATCGGTTTTCCTTTTTTTTCACCCCGTGATGACACGGCGAAATATGATCTTGATTTTGGACTGAGAAAGAAAGAAAAAAGTATTGCCAGGCTAGGTTTCTTTTTCTTTTATTCAATTTAGGGTTGCTTCTATGTTCGTTGTGAATGAGGAACTGTGTTTTTATTGCAGGATGTTGAGGAGTGTGTCGGAATTCATGCGCGATGCCGCCTTGACCGTCAAATCGGTGAGGATTTCCGTGATGTTTCGGGTTGAACAGGATTAATTCTCGAACCACTCATTTTAGGGTTCATGGATAAAGCAAAAACAATTTCGCTTCGTTGTCGGGAACGAAGCGTGTGATTTGGATTCAGCCGTTTGTGCGGTTGCGAGAGGACTTTTATTGGCTGACGTGCTTGAAGGCAGCTCTGTGGAAAAACGTGTCTGCGCTGCTCCGGTTCTTAATATTCCGAGGAGCGAATTATGCTTGAAAACTGAAGTTGTTTTCTGGTTTCAAGACAATGGGATCGAGCCAGACTCCTTCATTTGTTGGTAAGTTCTCCTGATGATGCAGCAGTTCCACCTTTCGAAAATGATATCTTCGTGTATTTTAAACTTGATCTCATGCGCTGTCAACACCGTCACACCAGGGTTAATATGAGGAGTTGGACTGTGTCGCGTCATTCTTGTAGTGCAAAGTGGCTTGTGTTTCATTTCAGTTCGAATTTCTGACGTAGAACTGTTCTGTGTAGGAAATAACTAATTTCTAGTCCCATGTGGTTACTTTTTGGTTGATACATAATTTTACTATACTGTACAGTAAGATTGTCGGATAGGTCGATCGAGGAATTAAAGATTGAGTCGATCGGTGAACCTTGGTTTGGATAATATATTCTCTCGGACGGGTACAAGGTGGTAGGACTTTTCTTTTGTTCACAACACAGACACAGAATAACCTTCTACACCAAACAACGTCACTAGTCTTGTCTCACTCAGACGAACCACGAAAGACAGGGGACACCACACAAAACCGGAACACACTCAGTCACGACAAAGGGTAATTAACCAAGGCAATCCAAGGAAGGCTTTGTACTGCTCCTTGTCCTTGTGTCGCCCTTCTGATTGTGGGGAGAGATAGTGGGAATGACTTTCGCGGATCTAACGGTGTTTTTCGATGTTTAATCAATGGTTAGGATCTCTCACTGTACAGTATGATATTATCAGGTGTCGCCTGAATCGTCCACGCTGGAAATACAGTACGATATTGTAGTCTAATGTGACGAAAGCTTATTTCTCTAACCAAACTGAATCTTGCTGATTTGTTATGG
>CAJPEX010000972.1:4605-72623 GCA_905338405.1 Notodromas monacha
TGTTAGGGACAGAGGGCGCTAGCCCTCCTATTACGTCCGACACGCTGGAATTCCAGGTTGGAATTCCAGCGTGGAATTCTTACGACGTCCATATCGAATTTCTACAAATCTACACAGTCTTGCTAATCTCCGCGTAGCGTATGCATCTCATTTTGTCAGAGTGCTGAATTGCTTTCATTGTTCTTATTTCGAAATATATTTTCAACTTATTGCTTTTGGAGTCCTTATCGAAGGGCTCCCTGCCGTGTTCCCCGGCGGATTACGTGTTTTATTCTTGAGCTAATTTGTTAATCTTGTCAATTATCTGAATTTCAATTCGTCTTTGTGGCTTGTGCGCCACATCGTCGTCATTATTCAGCAGAAACGGATCAATAAAGCTTTTATTCTTTTCCTGCACTAAAAAAATTAAATCCGCTAAATTGTATCATGATTAGGCTTTTAAGAAAAAAAGAGAGAATGGCGAGTCTTTTCGTGGAATGCGAAGAGTGGCTCATTAGGTCCGAGGCGTTGGAGCAGAATTGGCGAAGAAGATGGTTCACGTCCGGTTCCGAATGGCTGAATTTGGCGGACGCTTTACGTGACGGGACGAGTCTATGTGCGCTGATTCGTCGCATTCTTCCGAATGCCATTCACCCGGAGGACATCAAAACTGGGGAATTATCTGACGTGAGATGAGTCCAGGAATCTTACTGTTCTGTTTTCTTATCTCACACCAATTGCGGAGGAATAATCGTCTTCAAGTACTGTATAATAAGCATACAATATACTGTGCATACGAGGGGTTACACGGTTCTGCGCGGATCAGCGTGTTGCTGCTGTTCTGCATGGGGGATAAGCATCAAAATTCAAAAACTGAACATTTCAATAAGGTTTGTTTCAACACATGGTTCAAAAGGGCTGAGAAATGTCTACAAATGGGTGGTGATGACACTGAGGAGGTGTCTGCCTATAGCTTCTTGGAACTATAGTGAACAAGAGAAAATGTGTTTTTTTTTAATAATCTCTGGCGTTAGATCATTTCAAGTCCGCGTGTAAACGTGTAATCCCTCGGATAAACGTATTTAGAGTCATAAATAAAGAAATGAATTTCTGACAATTGACTCGCCCTAATGATGTAAATAAGCAATACGCGATGTCACTTTTGTGATGTCATGAAACCAAGAAATCCTTTCACAAAAGAGGATGAGGATCGACAGCTCAAGTATAATCGATGAAAGACTCAAAGTGTTTAAAAAACGTGTATGAACCAATCAAGAATAACTACTGTATTGGCAAAAATAAAGTACTGTATAGATGAACAGATTTTGGCAACAAAAAATTCCAAAACCAGAATTTCTTTGAGCCCAGAAAAGTGCACAAGGGGAGATTTGTTGATTTTGAATTCGGAATTTGAAGCGTTTCGTCATCGGGAGAAAACTAATTACAAGTTTCATTCTTCTTTCAGAAACGCGCAAATAACAAAACCAAGGTTAAATCAGTATTTGATTCATCTTGATCCAAACCCTTTGTTCATTGTGGTCTCAAAAAGAGAACTTATTATAATTCTTAGATTCAATTACGGGTGTCTGATTACCATTGCGTTTTTAACGTTTCATTTGGTTGAAATGAGATCAATTCATAGATCTGAACTGTTATTATGTAACTTCTTTTCTGTCTTCCACTGGTTAATTTCTTTCCCTCGGAATTTGAATCCCATATTGGAAAATGAAAAAGGAAAATAGCCCCTCACCCAGAAGCCTTTTTATTCAGTTCTATGCAGAGGTGCAACAGAGTACTTCAAAATTACCCAAACCTATTTTATAGTCAGCAGTATAGACGTGTCATAATTTGTTTCCAGTTCTCTGTGTCAGAAGCCAGATCTGAAAAATTCAATCGTAAGTTTTTCTTCTTCTTTTTTGGTCTGATAGAGATGGACATGGTTTTTGCAATGTTTGACTCATATTCTTTCCAGATTACTGAAAAGCCATATATGGGAAACATTTATCTGCATTGAACAGTTGAAGCGAACAGTTGAATCTATATTTATTTGAAATGTGTGCATCATATTTTTCATTGAATACAGCCTGAGTGCGAGCACAATTTGCGCCTGTTCTTGCATGCGTGCAAAACTCACCTCGGGATGGACGAAAGCGTTCTTTTTCGCCCCGAGGATTTGCTGCAGTTCACCGACTTCGGAAAAGTGAGTACTATAAATTATTCGTCAATAAGTTTTAGCGTTGATATTCCGACTATTGACACCGAAGTGAATTTCCAGGTGATCGTCGCTCTGACGCAAATTTCTCAATCAGAAGAAGCCAAACGGAACACGCTGGCGTATGTTTAAAAAAAAATGCATTAAAATTATTCAAGATCTGCATGTATAAACGAGCGATGAATGTTTTTGCAGACCTTTCCCGACGGATGAGGGACTCTCAGGATTTCTCCAGGAAAAAACGTAAGCGAATGAATCACAGTTATTTATTCTTGTCCTTGAGTGAGGCTCAGTGAGTCTTGCAAAAACAGGATTTTTGCAAGGCTCACTGGCCTCGGAAATCCAACAAGTTTTGGGGTCCGGTTTCAGCTGGATGCTGGAGCTACGTTGCTTCGGTCTGCGACATCCCCCACACGCCTTTTTATTCAGTTCTATGCAGAGGTGTAACAGAGTACTTCAAATTTACCCAAACCTATTTTATAGTCAGCAGTATAGACGTGTCATAATTTTTTTCCAGTTCTCTGTGTCAGAAGCCAGATCTGAAAAATGCAATCGTAAGTTTTTCTTTTTCTTTTATGGTCTGATAGAGATGGACATGGTTTTTGCAGTTTTTGACTCATATTCTTTCCAGATTACTGAAAAGCCATATATGGGAAACATATATCTATATTGAACAGTTGAAGCGAACAGTTGAATCTATATTTATTTAAAATGTGTGCATCATATTTCTCATTGAATACAGCCTGAGTGCGAGCACAATTTGCGCCTGTTCTTGCATGCGTGCAAAACTCACCTCGGGATGGACGAAAGCGTTCTTTTTCGCCCCGAGGATTTGCTGCAGTTCACCGACTTTGGAAAAGTGAGTACTATAAATTATTCGTCAATAAGTTTTAGTGTTGACATTCCGACTATTGACACCGAGGTGAATTTCCAGGTGATCGTCACTCTGACGCAAATTTCTCAATCAGAAGAAGCCAAACGGAACACGCTGGCGTATGTTTAAAAAAAATTCATTAAAATTATTCAAGATCTGCATGTATAAACGAGCGATGAATGTTTTTGCAGACCTTTCCCGACGGATGAGGGACTCTCAGGATTTCTCCAGGAAAAAACGTAAGCGAATGAATCACAGTTATTTTTCTCTGAAATTTCTGGATCATGCAGCTTTTCCTTGTTTAGCAGTTTTGACGTTTCGGACGACGTTGACTGGACGGTTTCCCAGGGCGAAGACCAAGCTAGGTCATCCGTCGGCTCCCTTTTCCAACGCATCGACCACGAATTGTACGAAGATCCCGCCTCTCTGAAACAACGAAGTGTCATACAATCAGGGACTTGGAGCAGGGTAATAATATTATTTTCCTTTTTTTTTAAATAATTACCATTCAATTTCAGCATGGTCCCACGATTTTGAAAATGAAAGAAACTCACGTTTCGGAAAAGTACAATGCTTTTGAATCACAGGTGGGTAATTTTTCAAATGATTTTCGGTGAAGTGGACTCATCATTAAAAGGGGTTGGCGACAAGATTCAGAGGGAAATTGAAACACTGAAGACATGCATGTTTACTCCTGTTGATGATCTGATGCAAATTAGGGTTTCTGGAATTTGTTTGGCTGTACTTGTCGACTACTACTAAATTCAACTTGCGCAACATTCTTGATTACGGAGTTGGAGCCTGGAGTAAACAAAAATCTGCCAATTTCTCCAGACTACACTCTGCTTAAAAATCACTGCTTTTTATAATCCCATCTTTAAATAATATTTTTTTCTCAGATCAATGAAGTTTACGACACCTTATGCTCCGTTCGACGACCATCTGATGTAAGTACCGTTTGCATATTGTTTTCTATAAATCTAGTTTTCAATGTTCAGTACAATATTTCCGCACATTTATATATAGCAAGCACATTTTATAATTTAAAGTCTTGTGCGCTGTGTCTCGGAGTTTATTCCCACTTATGAAGTTGCCTATGCAAAATATGCGGGGTATAACAAATTTTCTTGGAATAGAAATTGAAACTGCACAAGATTGAGTTCTAAAAAATCACTGTCGAAAAAAAAAACATTCGTCAGCAAAAGAAAAAATGCAGCCCTGTTTGATATATTTTTCATATAACTTTTTTTCAAAAGTCACGCTGATGGGAGCTTTTTGCTCTTTATACAGAGATCTCAGAACTTTTTCCACCCCACTTTTCTGTTCAGAATTCTTGAAATTGATATGGCATTAAATCCAAGGGCTGCCTCCCTTAATTGCTTATTAATTCGGCCATTTTCATCAACAACCGCCACTTGGGATGAGAATGGGGCGGTTGTGAAGGCGGCTGTTCATGAAAATGACAAAAATACCCTGCTGGAAGATAGGAGGCAACCCTTGGAATTCATGCGATTTCAAGTAATGAAAAGGAGAATAAGCTGGGGTACACTAAAAGAAATCTGCGAGATAGGCACTTCATGTTTTGAGTAAAGAGCAGAAAGCTGCCAAGATGTTGTTTACATAAAAATTGCAAAAAATATGTCAAGCAGGGCTGAATTTTATTTTCTTATGCCAAAGAATATTTTTTCTGAATGCAATAATCTTCTTCAGCTCAATCATGTGTAATTGTCAATTTATGTCCCTAGAACTTTTGTTAAATCTGTCGTGGGTCTGTTGGATCCCAGACAAAGGAATTGAATAATTCAGTCATCAGAATGCAAGTTTTGAATAAGAACTCAAACTCTTTTCAGCGGAGTTTATTCTCATTGCCCATATCCTCATTTGGCTGTTGGTGAAATATTTTGAATGGCAGAGTAAATTGTACGATTGATTGGTTAGCTCAGAATAATGATTGATTAATGTAATTTACGTTAAAAGGCCCTTCTAACTCTAGGTTCTCTCTTCTGCTCTCAAAGAGGAATGACAGCTTTTAAAGCCAGGTGCTTGGACTGGGTCAGGAAGAAATGAGGTGATTTCTTCCTGTCTCAGGATTGGTTGATTCTACGAAAATCCAGGAAGTGATGACCTCTTCTTGTCCTTGAGTGAGGCTCAGTGAGTCTGGCAAAAACAGGATTTTTTCAAGGCTCACTGGACTTGGAAATGCAACAAGTTTTCTGGGCTGGTTTCAGCCGGATGCTGGAGCTGCGTCGCTTTGGGGAGCGACAAGATCCCTGTAATTATACACCAATTGAAACTCTCCAATATTGGTAGTATTTATTTGAGGGACTCCAAAAACCAAATTGAATTTGGAAAATGCGTTTTCTAGTTAGGAAACATGGATGAAAAATGGACACTTTTTTTCAAGTTTGTATTTTTCTTGAAGCTTTCTCATCTGCACAATGGGTTTATTTATATATAGACCTCCATCTTCACACCAATGCTTGATCCTGCGGTGAACGAGCTTCTCGACAAAGAAGAAACGTATATAAAATCCTTGGAGAGAATCCGCGACGATTTCATGAGGCCTCTCGAAGCGGGTCTGACCGTAGAACACCACAAAATAATCTTTTTCCGCATTGAGGACTTTATCAGCATTCATTCCGAGTTTCTTGACGAAATGAGGGAGGTTTGTTCGGAGGCCAAACGCAATGGTCAGGAAATGGAAGTGACTTTGGGATGTCTCGGAGACGCGTTCCTGAAGCGCAGAGCTCGGTTTGCTGCTGCGTACGCTCCTTACGTCGACAATTTATGCAGAGCATTTGAGCTTTTGGAAGTTTTGCGCAAACCTGGATCCGCAGTTGAGCAGTACATCACAGTGAGTGCTCCAATGTATATATATGAGAGCAATTTTTGAACCAATTAGCAGTTGGTAAATTTAAAAAGGAAAACACGAAAGGAATGATGCAAAAATAATAATCAGGATCTATATAAGGGCAGCACTAAACCATTAATATTCGCATCATCCAACATCCCCTCAATAAATGATGCTGTAGCTATATTGACAAATTCATGGCACTTTAGTAAAAAATTCATCCAACTCTCAAAGGTGTTTAAGTGGTGTAACTCCTGCAGCATACATTTATTAGTTTGTGCATCACCAGAGCACCTTCTCTTCTTATGTCCAGCATTTCATATACAGTAGATAGAAATCAGCTCAAGAAAGATTTAAAAGTACTGAAATTCAATGAAGAGACACTTTCTGAAATCTTAAAGGATCAAGATAAACTGTTGGCCTTATATGATTTTTCATCAAAGATTCTCTCTAAATTGTTCATTCAACTAAACCTCATACAGAANTCTGTAATTTGTTCATTCAACTAAACCTCATACAGAAACAAGCTGAAGACCTTGTGCTTTAAATAAACTTTTACTGCTATTTTGTTTTCAATGTCAGGAGATGAGTGGGTGCATGCATATACATATCAGATGTCCAGTTGTATTTTGTGGATTGCATTTTCTTTTATTTTTGTCATCAATTTGTTCTTTGTTTCCTGCTTTGAAGTGATTAAATGTCTTTGATGGGATTTGGGTTGGGTGGGGAGGGGGTTTGGATGTGGAAATCTTGATTGTACTTTGTGAACGCTGAAAAGCGGCAAATAAAGTGTTCTGTTCATTCATTCATATAAGGGCATGCTGGCACAGCTTTTCGAAAATCCCTCAGAGATATAGAGGATCCTTGCATTTGCAAATAGTTATTTCTTTTTGGGGGGAATTTTCATTTTTTTTCTGTGGGATTGAAAGTGTAAAGGCACACATAGCTAAAAAAATATTGTTTCATGAATTCATAGAAATGCGAGGTTGAAGCAAAGGATGAAAATTGTTCCCTGGATCTTCGAGTCAGTGTTCCGATCCTTCGGTTCCTTAAAATGCACGGAATGTTCGAAAGGATCCTCCACATTTTTGGCAAGGCGAGTCCTTATTTATTTATATTTTTTGCTGCTGGAATCCGTCATTTATTTATTTTTTTTAAATGCTTAAACATTCTCTTCAGAGCCATGACGATCACGCACATTTCAGGGATGCTTACAATCAAGTGATTGCTCTTAACAACTACTTGAACGAAGTAAAAGGCGAAAGCGAAGAGATTCGTGCAGGAAGAATATTGAAGGTATTGTTTTTTTTTTTATTGCTGAGCTATTTATGATTTTTACACATGATCATTCTCTATTTTTCTTTTCAGGAGATCATCACTTCTTCGAAAACTTGCGTAGGCGATACTGAAGGCATCAAATTCCGCTTGTTGTACAAGGACACTATTAGCCAACCGACAAGAACAATAAGAAAGCATGTGAAGTAAGTCAAAGAAAACTGCTGCGCTGCTGCTGCTGGGGTTATTTGATTTTTTCGATAAAATTTTTCAACTTTTTGTAAAGGTCTAAAACTGGATTTGTCACGGAAAATTCCCTACTGCTCGTCGAAAGTTCGAAGGCTCAAAATATCCGCACCACGGTTATTCCGTTGGAGCGATCGTTTGTCAATGTGTGTGAAGACAATTCAACCCATTGGGAGATCACCGATTTTTGGACGAGAGAAACGACTGTCCTAATGGCCGAATCGTCAATTTCTCGAGATAACTGGATAAACGGGGTTCAACGTGGCATGTGAGAATGAGAAAACGTTAACATTTGAAAAGTATTATTAAACTATTGCATATATCGATTTACGTCTGCAAAATATCCTTCCATGCGTTTGAAATACTGTAGTATTTCTTCAATATTTCCAGGTTCCAATTCAAGTGGGACGGTGAGAAAAAACATTAAAATTGAGCAGTGCACATGAAAAAAGTTGAAACTTGTTTTCTCAATTTTTTACAATTTAACTGCATGGAAAATTTAGTCTTCAAGCAAGTGCGAATTTTTTTTTCAAAACTACTGTGACCTATCCTGAAGTATGTGTGTGCTGCACATTCTTCGTTTTTTTTTCAAATCATGGCTTTGTGAGATTATACTGTGGTGGTTGATTTTTTAAATTTATAAAAACTACTACTGCAATCTAGAAAAAACACTTGCATAATCACACGATATTGCTGACAAGGTTTAAGGGGCATTGAAAATATTTCCCAGAAGCTGCAGGTGATTGAATGATGTTCAATTTAAATCATTTTGCTCTTGTATGTTAACCTCAAACAATAACTGGGTACATAAACAGTGGTGATTGGATTGTCCCACTGCTACGTGTCCTTGGAATTTCTGACGTCATTAAAAATTGAAACATTTTAAAAATTCTCAAAAGATGCGAGAAACGTGACATTCTACACAAAAACAAAAAATTCAACTTTTAAACTCTCATGATAAATTTTTAGTATGCTGTGAAATTGTGTAAACTCTGGCTGTCATTGAAAAGTTTTCAATTTTCATTTTGCCGAGTGTCGAAAAAATGTCTTGAAATATGTTTTTAAATAAAAAGTGCTTACAACGTTCGAAGGGAAATTTTGGACAAAATTGTCATTGACGTCGGAAATTTGAAGGCCGTGTAGCAGTGGGACAACCCTTGTATATAACTTGCTGTATTCCAAAAACCTGTCAACTTTTTAATCAACCTTTATTTATTTCATGATTTGATGGCCCGAAGTATTCTTCTGAAATAATGCTGTGTTCTGAGTTTTCTGACTGAATTATGTGTGCCTTAATTCTTCTTTGCAGAGACTTTCTGAATGCTGCTTTGAAGCCGTCTTTTCGCAAATTTTCGGACCACTGCCTTTTTGAGATTAATTTCGGCACTGGGGTTGTCTGCGACTATTGTACAAAATACATGTCTGGTATGATTGGAAAAGGAATGCTATGTGTTTTGTGCAAAAGAAAATTCACGTACCAGTGCTATTCCACATGTGCTGCGAGGAGATGCGAAATGAAATCATTTTCCTCCAAAGTAAACATCTCCAGTAACATCCCATCATATTTCATGAAGGATGTCAACAGCAAGATTTGGTGAGTAAAGCACAGAAGAGACAAAAATTAAATTTTCATATTTTAGCACGAGTTTAGTCTATTTACGGAAATAGCTGCGCATGACATATAACGCTTGGAAATTTGGGTTTTCAAGACTTTTCTGATGTTTAACTATGTATATTTAAAATACATATAAAGTATTTTTACGCAGAAATTATTATAGGAAGATTACAAAAGAAGGCAAGAAAAGGATTGATTCTAAAAATGAAACACACTATTCAGCTGTGGGGATGAGCAGCTGGGGATTTCATTAGGAAATCCCAAAAAGATGAATGATAAATTTATTTCACTTTTCCCCAAAAGATTAAACAGGTTTCACAAAATACAGGTAATTTCACAGAGAATCACAGATTGATGTTACTGGCTTAAATTTTGGAGACAGACTGTCTGGGAATTCTTTTCCCTGAGAATCTATGCCGCTGCACCTGATTGGTTGAAACTCTTGAAAGGCACAGACTAAAATCTCAAGTATGCAATTAACATGGCAGCCATCTAACAGCAGTCCAATACGAATATTCTAGAATGTTCTATAGTTTGTCTAATCATTCTGCCCCCCAGCATTTACAATCTTTTTCTCTAGTTGTCCATTTTTTTTCATCAGCAGTAGCACTTATTAAATCTGAACAATATAATGGCATTATACATAATTCTAACTATCAGTGTTCCCCAGCCTTTTTGGGCCCAAGAACTGACACATTTCCATAAAAAAATTTTTGCAGACCAGCAAATTTCCAAGAACATTTTTTTTTTGGACTGGCATTGTTTCATAAAATTTTTGCAGACTCACACCAAAGAAATTGACTATTTGTTCTCAAAATGTACGTATTATAAATTCTTATTGTAGGTTTGAGAATCAATTGTCATCGCGAGAAAAAGTGAATCCAAGGCTGACTGAGGTTCGGGTTCCTGTAGGAACCTTTCTTGTTCGCAAGGGTTCCTCCCCATCGTCTTTTGTTTTATGCATCAAGTCAGTGAATTTGAGGTAAAACAGTATTTTATTCACAGGAGCTTGACGTTTTTATTTTCTCATAGGGACAGCGGAAAAATTAGGTATTTGAAAATTGTTGCCATCGTACACGAAGATGATGCAAGAAAGACGAGAGTCGCATTAGGTCTGTCCGAAGACATCGGTTTTGCCAACATTGACGATCTCCTGATGTGGTTTTATAAGCATTCCCTGCAAGAAGTGTTTCCCAAGTAAGTGCCACGTTCATGTGAAATTATTTTTAATCGCGGTATTTGTTTGTCATCCTCTAGTGTGGACTTGCATTTGGGACTTCCATACCGATGCGTGATGCGACAGTTGAAGACACCGAGTTCCTTGAATTAGGGCTTTCCTGCTGTTTCTAGCAACTAAAAAATAACAATACATGAAACTTCTTCTGAATTCTAGGTCCTCAAATCTGGAAGTTTTCAAAATTTCAATGATGTCTTTTGACAGCAATTTACGTTGTACAGTATTATGAAAAACAGTGTTTTCAACCCATGGTCTGCAGACTGGCGTTGGTCTGCAGAAGTGTTTTTTTTTCAGCCTGTGGGAACTTTTCTTCAGCATAATAAATTCATCAAAAGTAGTATAGGGAAGTCTGTTATCATCATCTGCAATTTCTGAAAGATGACAATAGCAGTTGAAATTATCTAATGAAAACTATAAGTTGGGGTTTCTCCTGATAACACTTCAGAAAAATGTTCACCTACTGAAATAAAATATTCCAATTTATCATTATTCTGAGAAACATTTCTTCACATCCATTTTTCTAATTTTTGATACTGTTCTACTGTAGCTGATTTGCCAGTTCTCGGCTTAATTTTTCAAAAAATAGAAATTTTTAAATACCTCACATAAAGTCTTTCAAGCAAAACTCTTTTGAGTCTGCAAACATTTTATAAAAATTTGCTGGTTTGCAGAACAATTTTGGGACATTTCCCAGTCCGCAAAAGAATTTATGGAAATTTGTTAGTCTGTGGGCTGAAAAATGGTTGTGGAATGCTGATATAAACCATCATAAAGAGCCAGTCCAGACGCCTTGAACAATGTCTGCAGTTCAACCAATTCTAGTCAAACTCCAAGGGGCCAGCACAAAATTGACTTGTGCAGTTTTTGACTTGGGGAAACTAACATTTTTGCTAAAGAAAAATCAAGAACTGAAATTTTTAATCTTCTGGGCTTCAACTGCCTTGTGAATGATTTGACTGACAATGCTGAATGTGGATTCAAGAGTTAATTTGCCCAATTAGTCACGCATTTCCTTCTGAAATGCATTTTGAAATTTTTCATTTATTTTTCTCTTGTATGATAATAACCATTTTTTTTAACGGAAATTTAGGCCTGGATGATTTTTTACAGGGGAATTAATCGCAAATTCTCAAAATAAAAATTTTACAACTGCCAGAGATTTATGGTCTCAATTTTTTTAATTGACAGTTGAAATTTTTAGAATGGAATGATTTTCCATGACAATTTTCGGGGCATTTGGATTGCTTCTAGACCGCGGTATACGCATTTTATTTTCTCCAGTTTCAGTTTGTTTCACAAATAGCTTCGGGCAAAGACAACACGGCTCTTCCAGAAGCCCCAAATTGACAGGTGACATAGTGAATAGAAAATCCGAGGTCAGATCCGACATTAGCGTAATAATATTCAATGGATTCTCCTTCAGCCCCAATGAGGTGAATAGTGACGGAAACTGGGCGAATGTCAATCCCTGTGGTTCGTTGCTTTGACATCGGAATCCATTTCGAAATTTCTCCAAGAACAATTATTGCTGTTTCAACATCTTGGAAGTTGATGACCGGGCTTGTGTACCTGCATTCGAAATCGAGTAATGGCTCGGTTATTTTTATTTTATTTTTTAGCCTCGTCCAATGTATTTTTTGTACGATGGACTCGAAGTGTTAGAGACTTTTGACTCGGATGATGGACTTTCCTTCGGACGATTAGATGAGGAATCTTTTTCCAAACGGAGGGGGGGGGGGTGGATCACAGTTTTTATATGTGCTTGCTTGTATCGTTTCTCAAGTGGACAAAACATTTATTGTTGAAAATTCATTGAGCACCGATCATTCTTTTCAGGTGTTTTTTTTTCTGATTTTGGATTTTGATCATTTTATTTATTCCGTAATACATTCGCAAGTGAATGAATAAAATTTCGAGGGATCTGTAAAAGATCCATGCCGTTCAAATTGTTTCAAGTCACTCGTTATGGGACTTTCTATGGGGAACTTGACCAAAGTACTCATTCTGCACGCATTTGTTTCATTCGGTTGACAGGATTTTCGTGTTTAGCCTTCGAACAGGAATGGATTATTTCGATCAAACGAAAAGCCAGACAAAATTCGATCATCTGTGAGTTTCATTGGCGATGCATTCGATCAAATATTTCCACATATGTATCAGCAATGGCGAGGAAAAATCGATTTGCAAAATTTCAAGTCTAGAATTTTGATTCACGTTTGATCGACACCATGAATTGCGTATGAACACTAATTTCCCTATATATACTGGAATGGTCAATATTTCTCGTCATCCAATCTATACCAGCTTAAAAATGTATTGTCTATTTTTTTATTATCTGCGATAAGCTATTTGACTGTCTAAGGCTCTATAAAATAATGTACTTTGACTTTTGACGAAAAAATCAGCGACAGTTAAGTTACAATTAACAAGCAAGTGCATTTTTAAATTTGATTTTCATATGCTAAGTGAATAGTTTGCTAAATGAAGTGCTTTTTTAAACGCTAATTTAAAAAGCACTTGCTTGTTGTAACTTAACTGTCGCTGATTTTTTCTTATTCAATACACAGTAATTCTTATGCAAGATATTTAAATATTTTTGGAGAGGAACACTAATCTTTCATCAACCCGAATATACTGTAGTTGGTATTCTTTTGTAGGAACTTGCTGATGATTTTATGCGGATTTCCTGAGAGAATAAAAAAGAACTGTACTCACCATACGTACGAGAAATTTGCGCTGGAAGTTTGCTCTAAAGCGATGCCATCACTTTCAGCCAGAATCTGAAAATCAGTCGTTTCTAGGGATTCAGTTACTCTGAAAGCAAAATAATCGCGCTGCAATACACCGAGAACATCTGCTCCTTGTTGTCCGAACGGAAGGACGAATGCTTCCCTTAAATCTGCGACCAAAATGGCACCGAAAACCAAATCCTGCCGAAAATGAAAATTAATGAAATGAATAATCATGTAATTGTTTGCAGGCTTCCAAGTTATGAAGGCGATTGGCAGAGAATTACGCGAAATATATTGCCGAAAGACGATTTTCGAAAAGTTTGATGAAGTTTCCCTGATGAAAGCGATGATGAAGTCGATGAATAAATCGTATTTTATCATATATTTCCGAGGCTACGAAGGAATTTTTTTTGCTTGTGTTTAAAAATGTCCATCGTGAAGCGATTGGCATCTCAGTATCAAAGAGAATCAACTTTTTTATTTTCATCGAACAAGTTTTAACCATTTTTCAATCCCTTTTGCAAATCAGTTTTTCGTTACCAGCGTTAATAAAAAAACTTTAAAAAACGGTTCAAACGGTTGTTTCAATACCTATGAATTTATGTTTTTTGTGAGCGGAAAAATTGTATGTACTCGGAAAGGAGAAAAAAAATCTAACAAAAACTAAGAACCAAACCTTATATATAGTGCATTTCTAAAAGAGATTGTTTTCTTGTCGTTGCAAAAAAATGATTTTCACGTACTGATTCTTTATAAGTCGTAGAAGTTGACCAGACTTCTCCATTTGGGCCCAAATTTGGGTCCCCGAAAGCTGCTCGCAACATTTGCGCATTCACTGCTGATGCAGGACGATCGGGTTTCAGCAGTTTTCCGTCAGACCGACAACTTTTGAGAAGCAATATTGCGTTTTCCGAGCCAATTTTGTCCCCGGGCCCAACGGGACCAGCTGATAAACTTGATATAGCTGATTGCAAAAACGGACGGAATGCCCTCACACAAGCTTCTTTCGCTGTTATCCCTGTCAAAATAAGAATTCGTGTCGAGTAAAAAATCTTGCGAATTGATTCATTTCTGCGTACCGTCCTGTGTTTCTTTTTTTTTCAAGTTGTCCAAAATAATTTTAAACAGCCAGATAGTGGGACAATGTATAGATGATCATCAGAAAGGATCGTCTGAATATTTTCTTTGTTCGAGTAATTTGAAAACGTTTTTTTTTCATAAATTTTGTCCCCATTTGATGGCTGGACAAAAAAGGGAGTTCTTGCATCAAAACATGTATATAGATAAACAAACCATTCCCTTTTCAAATCATCTGCAGGATCTCAAAGTTGAATGATCTTCATATTGTTTGCAAGGTAGGTTTCAGTGCGACCGAGGGTTTGAAAATTTGACTCAAACTTTCCTCACAGGGATTTTAATTTATAATAAGCAATGTATTCATGAATTAAAGGAATCATTTCTCTAAAAAAAATTTGAATATTTGCCCACGCTCCTCGATTTAAATGGAGCGTATGTTTTCTCGTTTCATTCTGTCAGATGATTTTATTTGGTGCACCAATATTAATTCGATCAACTGGATATTCCAGGACGGCACAATTTACATAACCTGAATTAGAGAAACTAATTAAGACACAACATGCATAAATCACATTTCATTCATTAACCAAAAGTTACATTCGTAGTAGCTCTCTTATATGCATTATCATGTTTTGGGGGCTGTCTTCGACGATACGCTCCCAATTCCCCTTCAGCGCATCTTGTCAGAAAAAAACCTGAAAACATTTTTAAAAATAAATAATTCAACGGGACTTGAATTACCTGTTGAGCGTTCCGAACACATCTTTTCTACCGCCACTTGATCAGTCCTGAATGTGTCCTTGAATGGAGATTTGCCCAAAGCTTCAGCGATCATCGACGTCACTCCGATTTTCCAGTTCAGCTTTGAGCATATATATATATAACCGCGTTGTCGAATATATTAGCATAAGAAAAACGATTCGGACTTATTACCACGTTTTTATGAACTCACTTTCTTGTCTGTCTGTTTGTCCGGATATATTAAAAAAAAAAAAAAAATAATTATAGTAGATTAAAAAATTAATCTAAAAAACCACGTTTTCAAAAAGCAAAAAATAACCTTAAATGTGGTGCGCATGGAGATTGTTGAGAAGAAGTGAAATACAAATGAAATAGATAGAATGAAATCGAATATATTAGCATAAGAAAAACGATTCGGACTTATTTTTAACGTCATTTTTTTCTTTACATTTTATCTTTACAGAAATATACGTCTTACCAGAGCAGCTGCGTAATCTTCGCTGACTCTGATTTGAGTCACACGAGGAAATCGAACACTTTCCAGAGCATAACGAGTCAATGCCATGCAATACTGTATGTTTAGTCCGAGTTCTTCGGCTGCCGCGTGCATCTGAGTTATCCAGTCGGTGGACAAGTTGAAATCTGTATGCATTGCCCTGCACTCAATTTTCAAATTGAAAAATAAATAATGAAAAATATTAACGCTTTTATAGCAAAAAGAAAATGACCAACTCCATTTCTTCGAAGGTTCTGTCGAGCCAGTCTTGTTCGTAGACAATGAGACCCCACTGCTGGGCTTCATGCAGCAAATCATCCCAAAATTGTCTCGACTTTGGTAGAGATTTCCCTGACTCTACTACGAATTCGTATTCACCTCCGTTTTGCTGAGCGTACGACGTGTCGGGTGCAAAATATCTGCGGGGAATCAGTTTCAAAAAACTTTCATTCTTTATTCAACCCCACCGATTCAAAATTATCTGCGCTCATTTGTTGTCCATTTCTTCAGTGTGAACCGGTGTTGCGGGTAATTACGAATTTGAAAGGTGATAAAGACATGATCTAAGCTTCATTATCGAGCAAAAAATCCCCTTCATGGATTTTTGCCAGCATAACAGCCAATCGAAACCAAATCTTATAGGGATTTCTCAAAAACCGAGACGATGCCAAGCAACTGTCGCGGACTTACACAAGCTTATTTTCGGATTGAAAACTATTTTGTTCCCATTTTTGGTTTCTGTAAAGCTACAAAAATCAGAAGAAAAAAGAAATATTAAAATTGTAATTTTCATTATGGAAAGTACCAAAGCATGGACCGTTTATAACTTTATTTCTTTACGTTTTCTTTTTTCCTGAGTGATTTCAAAAATTATAAGTTGTACTGCTGGGTTGAGATTTTTTTAAGCAACGGATTTCCTTTTTCTTCATGGGTACTTTTTTCTGTGAATGAAGAAAAAGAAGATGTGAAAAGACATTGAAAAGAACACAGTAGCAATTCCATTAACTTTGAAAAACTGAATTGTCCAAGACAGCATATGTTGCTGGAGAATGATTTTTTTTTATTACAGTTTCTTAAAGGTAAATTGAATGTGCATTCAATGACGCTTTTACTCATTAAAATGAGGACTTTGAGAAAACTTCTTTACTTCAACGAAGAACTCAAGTGGAACTTCCGTTTTCTCGACAGAATTTCTGTCTCTTATTTGACGAGTTCATGGTGGTAAATATATTAGGGAAATTACATCAAATATTTATATCTTCAGTCGAAAATATGCACTTGTATGTAAAATATATTTAAAAAAAAAAAAGAAATTATTTTCGTCACGGGAAAGCAATAAAATCCCACCTGTTGTGGGCCACAATCGGCATGTCAATGTCCCGGTGCAGCGTTTGCAACCCGTAGGGAAACACGTCGGGTTTCGCGGTCCAGTTCATCACTCCGTCGTACTGCCCCTTGAAGTACCACCAGGAGTCGATTTGCAAGTACCTGATGGGTACTCCAATTTGCCTGTAGTAATCAACTACTGCCACCATGGTGTCATGGTAATCCATCCCTTCTTCCGTCTGATAATAATAGTGGGCTCCGTTGTCCGTCCAATAGCCCAAATGCGTCACGGACAAATCGCTGTCGAATAAAGGAGCGTCTTCGCTGGTTCCGTGAAATTGCCGCAACATTTGGCCCCAGGATTTGATTGATTTCCGAATATTGTTGTCATGGGTGATCAGGGTTCTGAGAGAAAATCGTGGCGGGATGTCCGTGATCGTTCCAATGACACCTATACATGTGAATGATTTTTGTTTCCTCAACGCCATATATATGAAAACAGCCGTCATCAAGCTTTCCCAAAAACCCCGTAAAATTTTTCCAGACAAAAATAATCGCAATTTCGGCAAGAAAAAAATTAAGTTGAATCGTTTTCTCATCGTTCTTCCAACTCGACGATTTTGTATTTTTGTGACTTCTTCCTGATTTTAGTATAGTGAAAATAAACATTTTCATTCGTTAAAAAAGCTGTTTGTCGGAATTAGAAATCAGTCGATTCCAGTGCTGTTTTTCGATGGGAAAAACCCCGAGAAAGTTTCTTTCTGATATCTTCGTTATTTTCAAAAATAGCTCACTGAACTAAGAGTGTATTATAGTGCTATTTTAGGAAATTCGATTGACATCAGAAAATTATTCCCGAAAAAATAATTAACGATGATAATTAACGAACCGTAATGAATAGAATCAGCTTCAACGTTTCGGTAAGTGTTGGCACGCATAAAATTGTCGAGGGGTGAAATGACGATGCTGTTGTTCCCTTCTTTGTCAAATATCACCGTCAATCCCGCTTTTTCACCAGTGTGCAATTTGTAGGTGTTTGGTTGCCACCTTCAGAGTAAAAAGACAATTTTATTATTCATCGAGTGCTAAAATATGCCGTGCAACCCGGGCCATGAATTATCCCATACCGCGAGGTAACCTTCAACATAATTAATTCTTTGAGTTGACCTTCTTCAAATAATTTGAAGAACCACATTATTTTTATCTTTTGGATTTCATTGAGGTTTCAGTCAGCTCGTTTGATCAGCGGAGCATCTGTATTCGGTATTCAAGCAAAGTTTTAGCATGTGATAAATTGAAGTTCTAAATTAAATTCATATTCAAATGAGTTTGCTTATTTATGACGGAATCATGCGCGTCACTCGTGATTATAAATTTATAAACATCAAAATTTTCGAGACCATGAAATTATAGAACTCATGTTCAAAATGCCCAGTTTGAGCATAGGTAAATAAACTGGATATAGTCTCGTCCTTATGCGTCAGAAACGAATTCTCTGTCAGGTACAGATAGGAATCATCTTCTTCAAAACCAATGCGAAAGTGCTTTTTTTCTAACCTCGCAAAATCCAAATTAACCTGTCCCAGCATGTGCCCACTGGTGGACAGAAACCCTAGCTCGTTTGTATCTGAACCCCAACCGACGGAGAACCCAGGAAACCCTGTCGACACTCCGTCGACAGCTTCCGGATCCCCGCAGTCCGGGGCACCATCCGGCAATGTTTGCGTAAAAACGACAGCATTGACGTCGTCGTAGACCTGCACTGAACACTCGAAACGCAATCCGACACCTCCTGAGTCATCCCTGGTCTCATAGGCCCATGACGTTGACGAGAAAGAGCCCAAGGCGTCGATCCCAGTCGTTGTTCCGAATGGGTACGGAGTGACGAGGATCAGGGTTCCGTCGGAAGGAGAGAATTCCTGTTGGTTGGCCTTGAAAAACGGCGGAACGCCCTGGAGCCAAGGAATGTCATTAACGGTCACTTGGTAGCTCCCATCGTCGGAAACGAGCACGTTCAAGGAAGGGTTCAATCGGGTGTGTTTCGCGGCTGAATAAAACAAGAAAGAATTTTCAAAATGATAAAAAGGGTTTTAAACCAATTCTACATAAGCATCAATTCATACAATATCTCCATCTCATATTGCTAAACATGGACACAAAAAAGGGTTTATAATTGGGTTGTCAATAAAGTACTGTACATGCAAGTACTGAAGAAGTCCCAGCAAATAATCAGCCATTTTTTAGCCAGGCGTAAAATCACAAGCGTACATCACCCATAAATCACCTGTATTTCATGGATGGTTGGATATGGGTGATTTTTTGGAATGCTGTTGATTTTTCCTCAGCCATTTTCTAGCCAGGCATGAAGACACAGGCAAAAATCACCCACAAATCACCCGTATTTCATGGATGGTTGGATATGGGTGATTTTTTTGAAAATGGGGGATTTTCTGCAGCTGGGGCATTTATGAACTACACATTCCATCACCTATATCAAATGGCTGTGCAGAAATGGGTGTTTTTGAGGACGCTAAAATCCTCAAAATGTGTTGGGGAAAAATTTACAGGACTGGCGCTGAGAAATAGTGCAGCTCTGTTCTCTATATGGTGCAGCTCTGCATTCTGTGAAGTGCATTCTAAGAAAACAGTTTGTCTGCACAAATTTAGCAAAAAAGGTTTCTGGGACATATTGTATTTATTTCCGTTTTTTTACATCCAAAGAAAAGATGCATTTATTTCCTTTTTCAATGAACAATGAATTATTGTTTTTTATGAGCATTTGAAGAAACCCTTTTGGGTGTCCCACTTTAGGAGACATATTTTTGCGACAGGGTGAACACAATTGAGTGTCTCAAAAATTGTCTCGAGCATAATATACCTCAGTTGTAACACTCAATAGCTTACAAGAGCCATATTTTGCTCAGAGCAGCAAAAAAATAATTTGAAAAAAAAAAATTGGTAATAATGCAATAATACAAGTTTACAGATCGGAATCAGTTCTTTTTTCATCAAGAGAGCTGAAGAATAATTCCAGATTACTACAGTAGGTTACAAAAAAGCTGAAAGAATATACAGTACTGTCATTGAGCATACAGACAGTATTTTTCAATATATTCGCGTTAGTTTACATCTTGGCATTTTATTTCGCATGGAAATTGGATACTCCTTCCATTTTCTAGTTTCTGAGCGAAAAATCTCGAATGATCGTTGCTGTTTCTTGATTTGCTTCGGAAATAAAATTATGTTTTGCCGCTGACACAAAAAAATTATATTAATTTTTAATAGTTCTGAAGCTGAAGGTGAGACTTACTTTTTATTGACGGATGCGCAGTTTCCTCAAAGGAATAACCATCACTGAATCCGCAAAACTGAACACTGATGATGATACTGAGAAACCCAATCAGTGCTACAACCTGCATTTCACTGTAGAGTCAAATGACATGTAATTTCTCGATCCAAAAAAACACAAATAAATATATGCCCAGAAAGCCTAAAAATGTAAAAATAGAACGAAACTTTCAAGTTTTGCATCCGTTACGTCACATATTTGAATGAACTTTTGAGAAATGACACAGACACGTAAGAATAATATGAAAAATCAACGAAATCCTTCACTTCATCATAACATGCTGTTGTTTGAGTTGTTCTGAACGGTATGAAATATTTTTTCGTTTATTTCATCATCACTGAACTAATTAATCAAGTGTTCGCCTCAAATGAAAAGTTACTTTGAAAAGCAGGAGGTTTATCGGTGTTAAACCCCAAACTAAGTCATTATCTGGCCCACGGTGAAGACGACAAGCACGTGTAACATTTCTCACACAGCATACTGTACTATATAATTGTTATGCGAACTTATAACCTCTTCTTTAAATTTGAACAATGAATATGCATGAATGGAAGAGAGATTTAAAAATTATGGGTATCCAGTACTGTAATGAGAACCTCTGCCGCAATGGGGAAAAATTAAAATGCATGAGATGTCACGGGTCGACTAGATGTCGCCCGCGCATGCCCCGATTAACTCGGGAAAAATAGGTGCCGCCCGAGTCGGCACAACATCAGAATGTACGAGAGTACGACGTGGCGTACGAAACGCTGCGTCGTCCTCGTAACTCGGAAAAAGTATTCCTGAAAAAGGAGTAAGTATTAATAAATTATTATTTTATCATTTTTATCTTTAAGAAAACAAGATTCCTTGGAAACCTGAACCACACCAGGAATAGCCTTGGAGATAATAATCTCCAAGACTTATTCCACTCTTGTGANAACCCCAACCGACGGAGAACCCAGGAAACCCTGTCGACACTCCGTCGACAGCTTCCGGATCCCCGCAGTCCGGGGCACCATCCGGCAATGTTTGCGTAAAAACGACAGCATTGACGTCGTCGTAGACCTGCACTGAACACTCGAAACGCAATCCGACACCTCCTGAGTCATCCCTGGTCTCATAGGCCCATGACGTTGACGAGAAAGAGCCCAAGGCGTCGATCCCAGTCGTTGTTCCGAATGGGTACGGAGTGACGAGGATCAGGGTTCCGTCGGAAGGAGAGAATTCCTGTTGGTTGGCCTTGAAAAACGGCGGAACGCCCTGGAGCCAAGGAATGTCATTAACGGTCACTTGGTAGCTCCCATCGTCGGAAACGAGCACGTTCAAGGAAGGGTTCAATCGGGTGTGTTTCGCGGCTGAATAAAACAAGAAAGAATTTTCAAAATGATAAAAAGGGTTTTAAACCAATTCTACATAAGCATCAATTCATACAATATCTCCATCTCATATTGCTAAACATGGACACAAAAAAAGGTTTATAATTGGGTTGTTAATAAAGTACTGTACATGCAAGTACTGAAGAAGTCCCAGCAAATAATCAGCCATTTTTTAGCCAGGCGTAAAATCACAAGCGTACATCACCCATAAATCACCTGTATTTCATGGATGGTTGGATATGGGTGATTTTTTGGAATGCTGTTGATTTTTCCTCAGCCATTTTCTAGCCAGGCATGAAGACACAGGCAAAAATCACCCACAAATCACCCGTATTTCATGGATGGTTGGATATGGGTGATTTTTTTTTTAATGGGGGATTTTCTGCAGCTTGGGCATGTATGAAGTACACATTCCATCACCCATATCAAATTGCTGTGCAGAAATGGGTGTTTTTGAGGAGGCTAAAATCCTCAAAATGTGTGGGGGGGGGAAATTTACAGGACTGGCGCTGAGAAATAGTGCAGCTCTGTTCTCTATATGGTGCAGCTCTGCATTCTGTGAAGTGCATTCTAAGAAAACAGTTTGTGTGCACAAATTTAGCAAAAAAGGTTTCTGGGACATATTGTATTTATTCCCGTTTTTTTACATCCAAAGAAAAGATGCATTTATTTCCTTTTTAATGAACAAATTATTGTTTTTTATGAGTATTCAAAGAAAACCTTTTGGGTGTTCCACTTTAGGATAAATATCCTTGCGACAGGGTGAATACAATTGAAAGTTTCTCAAAAATTGTCCCGAATATAATATACATCAGTTGTAATACTGAATTTCTTACAAGAGGCATATTTTGCTCAGAGAAACAAAAAAAGAATTTAAAAATTATAATTGGTAATAACGTAATACAAGTTTACAGATTGGAATCAGTTCTTTTTTCATCAAGAGAGCAGAAGAATAATTCCAGATTGCTACAGTATGTTACAACAAAGCTGAAAGAATATACTGTAATTGATTACATGTATACAGACAGTATTTTTCAATATATTCGCGTTAGTTTACCTCTTGGCATTTTATTTCGCATAGAAATCGGATACTTCTTCCATTTTCTAGTTTCTGAGCGAAAAATCTCGAATGATTCTTTCTGTTTCTCGATGTGCTTCGGGAAAAAAACATATGTTTTGCCGCGGACAAAAAAAAATTATGAATTCTTAATACTGTAGTTCCGAAGCTGTAGGTGAGACTTACTTTTTATTGACGGGTGTGCTGTTTCCTCAAAGGAATAACCATCACTGAATCCGGAAAACTGAACACTGATGATACTGAGAAACCCAATCAGTGCTACAACCTGCATTTCACTGTAGAGTCAAATGACATGTAATTTCTCGATCCAAAAAAACACAAATAAATATATGCCCAGAAAGCCTAAAAATGTAAAAAGAGAACGAAACTTTCAAGTTTTGCATCCGTTACGTCACATATTTGAATGAACTTTTGAGAAATGACACGGACAGGTAAGAATAATATGAAAAATCAACGAGATCCTTCACGTCATCATAACATGCTGTTGTTCGAGTTGTTCTGAACGGTATGAAATATTTTTTCGTTTATTTCATCATCACTGAACTAATTAATCAAGTGTTCGCCTCAAATGAAAAGTTACTTTGAAAAGCAGGAGGTTTATCGGTGTTAAACCCCAAACTAAGTCATTATCTGGCCCACGGTGAAGACGACAAGCACGTGTAACATTTCTCACACAGCATACTGTACTATATAATTGGTATGCGAAACTTTAACCTCTTCTTTGAATTCGAACAATGAATATGCATGAATGGAAGAGAGATTTAAAAATTATGGGTATACAGTACTGTAATGAGAACCTCTGCCGCAATGAGGAAAAATTAAAATGCATGAGAAATGCTTCGAGATAAAAAAAAAGTTCAGCTGTATCCCAATTTTTTAAGGGGAATACATTTTTAAAGTTGTAAATATGATCCAATTTTGGGAAAGAGTAAGATTGCTATTTCAGGACAAAGTCCATCAATGCAGCGTCAATAATAACCTATAGGTTTTAAATATACTAACTGTTGCAGAAGATAAATTTAGAAGGTTTCTTTACTTCAATTTAGTCTTCTGTTTAGCTGGCTCAAGGAATTGAAACAAATTGAATGTTTCTTAATCTTGTGTCTCTTTTATTTCAAAAGCACAGGATGTCCCACAAAAGTTAAGATTACTTTGGAAAAGAAGGTATAGCCTCATTTATTATTTTTTTATTTACACCATGAGGAGGTTGTGCAAAGAAAGGGTTTGGTTGTGCCATGTGCATTTCAAAGCTTTGCGATTTGCAGAAATGTGTTTTAAAGAAGAACTGCGCATCCTATCAAATTTTATGTTGAAAGAAAAATATAGAAAACATTGCAATCTAACTACTGAGAGGTCAAACAATTTTTATCTTCATTATTTGTGGAGATATGAGCTTTGGTATTTTGCAAATTGTGATTATGCTATGTGTGGAGCTTTTTGGTTCATTCGTTTTTGTGTTTATTTTCCTGACTGAAATCTTGTTTTTTATTCCAAAACTGTGTGCAGGTTTTAATCTGATTGAAGTTTTCTTGTTGAGTGTTGAGCAGATAATGAAGAGAGTCTCTTGAAAAAATGCCAGCAGTACAGATTTTTTTATTTCTGGTGCATCTACCCTGAAAATTCACCATTGATGCTATAACGCCTGCAAACTGCGTAATTGTTTGTAAACTTAGTTATTTCCCTTATTTGGGCAAAGTTGCTTAATTTTAAAGTTGAGAAAATCTCCAAAAACTACCCAACCTATATGTATGGTATTGAATAAATTGCATTTAAATTACTATTTGTTTGTCCTCCTGATCCCAAGAAGAATATACAGTAGAACCCATTTCACAGTGTAGCCTTGTGTATTGAATCAGTTGAACCATATATGCAAACAAGTTTTCACGTATTGTGGTCCATCAACAGAACATTATCTATTTTACGGACCAACGCTTAATTATCTACGGGAAAAAGTGCAACGACCAAGGTGCATATAAATATGTAATTATTGTATACTGTTGAATGAATATTTATTCCTAAATTTGCATTTCATACTTGCTTCATAAATACCGAAGAAATTGACTCAGTGCTCGAATTTAGACAGGATCACTCTTTAAAAAGGGTGAAAGATTCAAAAGTCGTGAAATTCTTCGCATCGAAGATGAATCGACGTATCTGACGATGTTTCGATCAGTTTGATTATGAGGTTATTGTTAGCATTGATGATTTTTCAATTATGAGATCTCAGGGACAATTGAAGACAATGTGCGAAAGTAAATAAAAGAGAAGTCGTTGAATATTTCTGATTCTGATTTTTCATCTTTAGGGAAACAGCTACGCAAATCAAGTTTCCGTCGTTTAATTTTGAGAAATCAGATTTACGGGACTTCATGACGGGTTTCGTGCAGCATTTCGACACCAGTTTTTGCACATCTTTCTTTTTTCTGAACGATATACGACGAGGAGAGAAATATGATGAATTCAACTGCCAGATATCACAAAATGGATACAAATTCGAACCTGTAAATTGACTTATATATTTGCGGGCTGAAAACTAATTTTTCGTAAAGCTAGTCCTTCGCTCGAGACAAGAAAATCAGAAAATGTGCAGAGTTTCGGGAGTAAATTCATTCTGAGCCGTTGGGAAACGCTATATTGGCATGTTTCGTCTGCAAGAGTATAGCAGAAATTACAATTTTCAGGATTTCCAAGTTGAACAAAATTCAATCCGGCAGATGACATCAACTTCGCAGCAAGTTGGACAACAGTTCCGACAGTTCAAACATCTCCATTGTTTAATTGAATAAGTGAATAAATACGAATTCCGTGGTTGTTTTTTTTTTATAGATTTAACGTCGTCGCTGGAAGACGTCATCTTCATTTCTATTGCAGAACATCGACCAATGAAATTCATTGACAGCAGACATAAATAAGACGGACATAATTTTGAACAATAAGGGAAATGTGTGAGCACAAGATGCCATTTATAAGACCGAGTGACGTCGTCGGTTCTTGTTTAGTGCTTCCCGGCGGGAAGAACCAACATCTCCAAGGCGGCGACCTTCAAGCCAGCGAAGGTCTCTTCGCCCGAGGGGATGATTTGGTCGGCAGGCAGGACGAACCCATAACGGCCCTGGTCTCTCAGCTCGATGGTGTAAACGAATGGAACTCCGAGAACCCCGTAGGCCCAATCATCAGAAGCTCCTGAAGCAGCATCTGATTTTTTTTGCAAAGAAACGTTTTTTGAGGAATAATTTCCACCGTAAATGGGACACACACAAAATTTCAGCCTATGTAGTTTGAATGTATGACTCGTGCTTTGATCATTTAAATATTAAAGTAAGCATTCTTTTTCCAGCGTGAAGGTTGAGAAACAACGTTAAGGATTACTGAATTGTCAGAAAGCATGTACAGTATTTTCTGCCTCCAATGTCATTTATCAGAGGACTTACGAGGGTTCCAACAAAAGTTCTCGGAATGGAAATGAAAATGGCGTCTAATCGAGCTGAAAAAAAATATTTGTTTAGGGAAAACATATATTCTTTGGCACAAAAAATATCAGCCCTGTTTGACAATTTTTTTAATGTTTTGCAAATTTCACTCTGGCAGAGTTTTTAGCGTATGGGCATATTGCAGAATTCAGAGATTTTTAACCTTCGAGATACCTTGCACGGACTGTACACTACTTTGGAGATATACATTAGATAGAATGCCAATTACTTTGAATGATTTGGTCGATATACAGTTCTGTTTGTGGAATTGTAAATTTTTTTCTTTTCAAGTTTCGAAAACTCACAGATGACGTTGGTGGAGGTACCGAACTCGTAATCGGTTCCGTGCACTGCCGTCAAAGCGTTCATGCCGGCGACTCCAACGCGTGTCTTTTTTGTTGTTGAAAATATAGAGTAACGTCAGCAAAAAAGTTCATCAGGTCAAACAATGATACATCGGTTCCATCACAAGAAATGAGATGAAATTGATTAATACTGATGCGGTATCTTTACAATGGGTGCATCAAACTATCGTACACAGGCGCAGTCGAACCTCTTTAAATCGAGCTTCAATTGACCAGAAAAAATATCGATCTATATATAGGGACAAAGATTTTTCTAAGGTGAATTAAATAAGAATTACTGTACAGGAAATTGTAATTGGTGATATTCTGGGCCATGATTTGATTCCTGAATGAGTTTGCAGGTTATACTGAACTTGGAGGCATGGGTTCATTCGCCCAATAAGTGTCATCATTTCCTTTCAAAACAAATCTATACATTTTTCTCTTTCCTGAGCTATCAATGAAATCATAGCCTATAGACTCCATAAAATTCGAGTTATGGAGGTTTGAGGAAAGGTAATTAAGACAGAGATTTGAAAAAGAGGGATGAGGTATTCGACTTATTTAGGGAGGTTTGAATTATTAAGCGTCAACGATACATCATGCTTCATCAGTACTGTATATGAGTACAGTAGTGCGAATATTATAAAGTACTGTATATCTACAATAGTTTACACGTTGATAAGCTAGCTGTCGTTGCTGCTACGCAAAAATTGCATGATCGACGGTTTCGTGAAAAAAATCCTGTAATGTACAAATAACTTCAAAGAAAACTTAATGTCCGTATACATGCAACCCGTTCCAACTTTTAAAAGCACGCGGTAACTCAATTTTGGTTGATAACAGAGTACGTATATTAGACTTGACTTTTTTCTTTTTCTAAATTAGTATGATATCCTTACCAGCTCGTCGTAGGTTGGGGGCAGGGCATCAGTCCATCCCCAAGGGCTCATCCAGAGTTGTGAGTAGGAGTGGTACGTGAAGTAACCCAGGACACTGGAATCGGCGTTCAATTCAGTGGTGAAGTCACGGATGGCGGAGCAGCAAGGCTCACTGAAGGGTTCGGGTCCAGCGAAGATCTCACTGCACTTGTCTTGGCTAGCTCCAATGTCTGGGAAAAAGGAAGAGAGCAAGCTCAGTGCCCACTTTAATGAGGCATCCAACAGGAAAAAAATCTAAAGAGGATTTCCCATTTAAAAAAAACATACATAAAAAATCAGGAAATTAGAAATGCAGCAAACCAGTTGCCATTTCAACCACCAAAGAGGTTTTTATTTTGTATTTCTTTTTGTGAGAAACATGATATTCAAAAGAAAAAAAATAAAAAAAAATGTTTACCAATGATATAAGTGTTCGACTTTATTGTGAGGAAGTGGGAATAACAACCTTTTGTGATTATACGTAACTTAACTGAAAATGCTGGTACAATAATGGGTCCCCGCATTAAAAAAAAAAAAGACCCATGCATAACAAAAGAAAATCAAGTGACTCGGATAACAAAATTGTTCTACATGAAAAAAAAAAATTTGCGTTCAAACAGCGCTCAAATTTGAGCGAGTTTTGATTTTAACTCTTGAATTCTCATTTCACGTGATTCGGAAAAGTAAAAGTACTATACAAGCTTGCCTTGATTACTTCAATTTCATACTACTCAATTCTAAACATATAATGTTATTCTGAAAATTATGGAGAAAAATCAGAGGTTTTAAGGTTTATCGTGGTCTAATGGTGAATGTTAGAAACAAATGAAATAATTTACTCCACAACCTTAAGCAAAATTGAGTTCCACTAGTAAGTTTTTTTTTCGGGACAAAAAAGCAACTGAACTTCAATCCTAGAATACGCTTTCCATAACCAACTTTTCATTCGAGCGTATAAACTCTATATTGTTTCTATTTTTGCTTGAAAATTAATTCGATTTTTTTTTGCTGCCGTATACTGTACTTGTTCATTTTAGAATTTAGACAGCAGTACTGTACTTGTGTAGTACTATCTTTCCAAATTTTCACAGGTATGCTCACCCATCCAGTGGAAGTCCCAGTTCCTGTTGGGATCAGCTCCAAGACATCCCCAGAAAGAGTCATGATCAGTCAGAGTCTTTCTCCACAGGCGATCCTGTAAACAACAGGTACATTTAATATACACTTATTTCATTAATTTTTTGTGATTTGCAAAAGACCTTTTCCACATAATAACCAAGAGATAAATTCACGCAAAAATTAGAGAGTATTACCACGAGAACCTACGCATATAATAGGTGAAAACAGGCAACTTTATGTAAAAAAAATATATATACAGTATAAATTATGTAGCTGCCAATAAGCAGTCAACCGCGATTCCAGGACGTTTAAATTTTTGATTGAAAGTTGTAAGCGCGATACAATTTCCACGAGCCTTATTTTATACGCACAGTGCGTGGCAAATGAAATAAGTTTTATTTAGATAAAACTCTTTTTTGCAATATTATTAAACGATGTACAGATAAAATTATACACGATACCTGCACTCAGCAAGTTCAAAAAAAGTTCGCTTCCAGTAAGACATCAACAAATATTCTTCAATTAGAAGGAATAAAATATATTGATGTTTTCGAATATTGCTTACGTCGGTGAAGGTGTATTCGTAACCGTCGGGGTTGTGCACCGGCAAAATGTACCAGTCATAGGCATCAACCAGTTCCTGGTTGGCTTCGTAGTTGTTGACCAACTCATTGATGATGTAAGTCACGGTGGCAGGAGAAATCCATTCCCTAGCATGAATACCTGAAATAAGGTATCAAGAATATTATTAAAAAACTTTTTTTCTGCCTCGCACTTTACAGCCATCAGAAACTTTGAGTTTCATGTATTCGGTTAGTAATTGAAACGCTAATTATTTTTCAGGACGTCTATTGTTCGTAGTGCTTCAAGCGGAATTTGAAATGGTGTGTAACACATACAGAAACCCGAATAGGGGGGTCAATACAGTATTTACAATGATTTCATTCATGAATGGATTTTCAACCAAATTATTGCTGCATGCTGGTCAACATCAGCACATTTTCAGCGCAAATCTGTTTAATTTATTTCATTAATTCTCAATTCATCGAATATATACAGGCCGCACTTTCACACAATGAACTTCCTTCAAAAATCACTAAGCCTATATACTTAGGATATATGCATGTTTAAAACTTATACGAGGTTAAGGAATGCGGCTTATAAATTCGAGATGATTTCTTTTTGCGGATACGGAATTGAAAAGCGGAAGAAAGAATTTCTTTGACGTCTGAAAGGATGAATAAATAAATACTGTATCAAGCCTTTTCCAGCTGGCAGCCGATAAACTGGAATTTCAAACCTAAGTAATCTTTCTGAACGTGAAAAAGGAAATGGGAATATTTTACACAACAAATTGAATTTTATGTTTTATGAAAACATTAATTCGATTTATCGTTTATAATTTTTTTTTCTGTCCAGGACAATTTTTGCCGCCTGTGCAGTTATTGCTTGCTGAAATACGGTGTCCTACATTTAAGGCAGCTATATACATTTGAATGCGGCCAATAGTTCAAAAATATACATTAAATACCTCCATCAATCCAGAACTTGTGAGGGGAACCAGCAGTGTTGATGCGAATCACCTTCAGGTCCTTTCCAAGAGTACTTTGGCCAACGACTTGGGTGGAAACAGTGTCGGGATTTGCTGCAGCCAGATCATCGAGCCAGGAATGGATCTATACAGTTTTTTTTTGTTTTTTTCAAATGGGAAACGATTACATCTTGTTCTTTGTATATTTGCATTTTAATCGTGTAATCGACGCATGACTTTTCAAGCATAAAGGTTGAATAATCAATTATCGCACTCCTGGACGTGCCTGTTTATAGACTGGATGAACGACAATCGAAGCGATTAAAACAAAAAAGTTAATTGCATAACAAATTTTTAGCTGCTGGTCTGATTTAAGCTCAACTGATATCCAATCTAAACATTGACCTCCTGACCTCGACTGACCTAACCAGTAAAGTACCTGTAAATGTATTTTAGAACATTACCCCACGATATACACATCCACTGTGATAGAAAACGCATACTGTATTTGAAATTTCCTTCTCTATACTGTCAATCGCAGACAGATTTAAAAGCAGCATATTCGGAAACAGCAATAAACCAGCGCCTTTTGGACATGACATGTAAATTTTTAAACCGGAATTTAAAGAAGATATCGCCTATTTTCACTTACCTTTGCCTGTAGAAGGTATTTTTTGCAAAAAATTGTGATACAAACTGGTCTCCTCGTCAAGTAATCAAAAATATCGATTCGTTTGAATCGTTTTAAAACGGACACAATTTTCAAAGTGTTGCTCAACAATGCCGCTGCAAAAGCAACACTGTATTTTAAACATAGAATGTTTTTTAAATAAATTATAGGGCTGTGTGCAGGTGATGCAAAAAGATGATCTTACATCTCCAAGACGATGGTAACTGGTCCAGTCCATGGCACGACCTTCAGCAACTGGGGAAGCCTTCTGCAGATCCATGAGCCTGTAAATATCGTTAGAAAGGTTTGATACATTGTAGTTCTAAATATAAAAAATAAAATGAAAGCATTTTGCGTCAACGGCTGCAAAAATATTCCATTTCTTCACACAGACGTATTAAAGCTTTCAATAATCTAGATACCGCACTTACGCCGTACTCGGGAACTGATTCCATTCTCAGATAAATATACTGTACAATGTACATGAAAACTTCCGGAACTGCTTGAAAAATCGGAACGAAACTTTTGGCATGAGCATATTTAGGCAGAATTTTCCCAACAGCAGCCATTTCTGAGGCTCATTCAGATCTTATTTTTTTAGGAATAATTTACTCGAATTTTATTGCGGCCTATAGCAGAGTACACACACGCGGCCTATATGAAGTCGTGTGAAATTCGTCGCAAATGTTCCTTAAAATGCTGGAACTGAAGGCAGGTTTTTCTGCATACTTAAACTTCTTGCATCTGTACAAAAACTCTACATATACCGGTTTATCTCGATAAAACAGTATTTTTTCTCTATGTAACTATTCCTCGTCTAGCTGGCTTTGATTGCCATATTTACTCAAATACCACATGACCTCGTGTAAAACACGCTGCAACAGGAGTTTTCAGTCAAAAATGTTGATGAAATCGTTTCCTTGAGCAATAATGACGCCCATCCCATTTTTAGTTACTTTGAAACTGCAATAGTTCAGAGGTAAGAACACTGAAATTTAAATGCAGACAGGAATTAAACCAAAATTCAACTAATTTTCAATCGTTTCCGTTAAAATAACTTTTTCAGTTTAACTTTATCCAAACTTACCCATTGAAATCAAGTAGAATACACATACAGTATAAAATTCTGAAACTTTTTCTATGAATCCCTTTTCTTCGTCTTGGATTTCAGAAAAAAAGTGAGCAAGGTTTTCAATATAGTAAATGAAGTTTTTTTTCGTCCATCGGCCCCTATACAGGTTGTCGGGGAAGAATTAAGGCAGTAAAAAATGTAAAAATCGTGAAATTCGTGATCAATGATGAGCCGAACTTATGAAAATTGTGACAATGAAATTTCTCGTGCATGATGTCCATAACCACCGACATCATTGGAAAAAAATGCTTTCCATAGCAGATGAAAAAAACCTGCTGGATCTCACTCACTTCTGGACATCGGGGATGAATGTCTCAGCCTTCATGCCCTTGAGGAACATCTGGGACTTGAAGACATGGGCTTGCTCGGGAGACACCATGATGTCGACGAAGTCGCGACGGACATCGGTCCAGAAGTCGTAGTTTCCGTGGTGCTCCAAGTTGGTCAGGTACTCCAATTGCTGGTCATTCTCCGGGTGCACACGGATCACCTGGTAGCTATGATGAAACGCGTGAATAAAATGGGAAAATAGATGACCTCTCGCAGAAAAAAAAGTGAAAAAGAATAATAATCCTCAATATTGTCGAACTCTCCGCAAGTTTATATTTAACTGGCGTCTGACGAGAGAGCATGAATTCCATCACGCTAATAAATGCAGTCGAACCCCATCGTCAACTCGAACCTCTCAAAGTCATTTTAAACTTCTTAACTTTATTTTTTTCTTGCTGGTCATCCCCCGAATTTCAACTTATTCATAATGAGGTTTGATATTAAATTAAACGGTGCAGTAGAGAATATTTTGCATTTATTTTCCCGTATAAGCCTGAAAACTTTCCTGGATTTCTTCTTCAAACGAAATTTTTGATATCCAAAAATATGTGATTTAGCGTAGTTGTACTTTTTTCACACAAACAAGTCCGAGAACCTGCGAATGAATCACGCATAACAGAATTTAAATCAATCTTTGCAAGCGTTTAATATTTTTACAGAGATTTATACAGGGGCCTAAGTTTGGAGAACTTCTCTATTGCCTGAGTTTTATGTTCTTTTTTTTACTTCAAATATGGTTTTACAGCAGATTTCCAGAAGAATTTCGCCTCTTCAAATTCCAAGTCGATCGGTGTTGTAAAAAAAAATTATATCTTCAAATAATCGTCGCAGGTTTAATTATACAGTATTACTGACCCATCATAACGCTTTTCTGCGACAGCAACTGCGGCTGCGCAGACGAGCAGCAAAAAGAACTTCATGTCTCGCTCCGAATTCTCCCAAACGAATGAATTCAACGACTAAAAGTAGCGACATTGTCGACGTTGATTAACCTTATCAGCTAATACCAATTTGAATATCGTAGTTTCTTCAATTTTCTTAGGAATCATTCATTTATCGCTGGCAAGAGGGGACAAACTTTTCCAGCTGAGTCGCTTCGAAGGATGATTGGTGGGATTATCCACGAGGGAATTTGAGCACCTGGTATCCATTTTTTTCGGATAACGAGGGCGTTTCTCGAGGAACAGACCAGTTTTGAGAAATTTTGACTCATGAAAGTAGAAAATCGGGTCCGTGAGATTTATACGTTTTTTTGAAATCACGCTGACAATAAAATATCAGGACTGATAGACTGCTGTGTATATATTTACTGATCTATAGCGCTGGACCCCGATATGCAGACAATTCAACTTTTAGGGATATCTAAAAGACTAAAACGCAGAGAATTTGCCAAAAATCTCTGGACAATGTCTTGAGACAGCACGGACACTTAAGAAAGAAATAAAAAAATTTAGAACGAAAGAAAAACTTACTTTAAAAAGTTTAAATCGCTTGAAAAATCGAGCTACCTTGTATTCACAGAAATAAAAATAAATTTTATTATACATTTACTCAAATTCATAATCAAAACAGGCTAACTTTGTGCTTATTTTGCAGAGCTTTTTCCCCTTATCTGTGCTCGAACAGGATATCAAGATTTGTTCTTGTATGATTATTGTGCATTTGTGCTCCTTCTTCTGCCAAAAGATCAGATTTTGTGCAATTTTCTTCTGGACTGTTTTTTTTTTTATTTTGAAGTTTAGACACAATTTTATTCAGTTTTTTTGAGGACTTATTTTTAATTTTTGATACACTGAAGAAAATTTAATGATTGAATCCAATCGAATCAAAATGTCATTAAACTCTGTGGGAAAACTTTATCTAACATGCGGATGCCCTGACAAACGAAAAAGGTCCATGTACCAATCATGTCCGCATCTCGCGACCCTGTAAGAGTTACTATTAGCAGACTTGGTGAAGTCCTGAAGTCGAATACTGTACGTTATTCTCACCTACAAACTTACCTTCCGAAACTCTCAACTTCTTATTAATACAGTACATAAATGTTTACTAGTCGACTCTGTTCTTAGACATCGAGGAAATGCGGGCTTTTGAGATTTTTAAAATTTCAAAATGTGTTGAACGTCAAAGAAAAAGTCAGAAAAAAATAAAAAGGCAAGTCATTTCCCCACAAACCACATATCGGTATTCTGCTTTTTTTCAGCGGCGAGAATAAATCCTTCTTTCCCGAAAATTATCCAAATTTCAAAGCGGAAAATATTCATAAAGGAAGCCTTGTGTTCGGCAGATTCTTGGATGACGTTCGTTTCCATTCCCGGTAATAATTCGCGTCAAATAATTTCTCGCCTCTCATCAGATAAAACACTGAGCATTTCACTCGGTTTCGACGTTGGCCACGGCTGGTAGAAGAGCGCGGTAAATTTCGATTCCTTTTAGAAAAACGTCTTTATTCAGAAACTCGTCGTGATCGTGCAGCAAAACCGGGGTATTGATCATTGGAGAGAAGCCGATGGCTGGAATTCCGATCTGGAAGAATCAGCAAGAATCATCAACAGTTTCCGGGAAAATATTTTTTACTCGCTATAAAATGTATACTGTTGAAGCTAACTTGCGGTGCTTCGACATTTAGGGGTGATTATCTGTAAATCCATTTTCAAAATTAATGTTAGAAGTTAACAGTACGATGATTAACTTATAATCTACAACAACAATTTTTCTACTTCGTCCAGTACAAAGAAAAATTGCAAAAATGTTTCGAAGGTATTCCTTGATGTATCCCACGTTCGCAAAAAAATACAAATGACGGTTGATTCAGTTTAAGATAAAACTTTCAAAAAAGAGTGAGACGAAAAATTTGATCATTCCTGTCTCAACTAATTTAATTTCTATTAATTCCAACATATTCCCACCCACTGTTGTCTAGCTTCTCAGGAATTCTCCCAAAAAACGATTACACCAAACGGATCGCTTTCTTCTACTGTCGAGTTATTTTCGGCTCCCTCTCTTTTATCATTATAGACAATTGTAGGTTAATTAGGATAAGATTTATTAGACTACGTTCAACTGTGTTATTAGGATAGGTTTTTTTGCGGTCATGAAGGAAAGATTTTCTTAATGGAATCTGGGATCGGTTTGGTTTGGTTCGGTTATTTGAACTTCGTTCAATCTGGTTTGGGGACAGAGGAGATCAAAGATTTTCGCTACTTCAAATTAACAAATAGCGACTATCTTGCAGTGTTCACAATAGTATGTTGAATTATATATTACTGGATCGAATATAGGTCAGGTTTTGAAGATGGCACTGGTTTGCTTAGGTTAAATATAGGACACGTTTTATTGGATCCGGTGGAAAAATGAAACTGAATGCCACTTCTGGTAGATTATAAAATTAGTTCAATAATAGGGTATGTTAGACAGGATTGGCAGGAAGGACTTTATTACGTTAGGTCAAGGAAAGTATAGTTCGTTAATTCAGGATCACGTTTGATTATATGAATGCGAATAAGTTTTGTTCATTTTGTAAGCGCAGATTTTAGATCAAGTTCATTCGGATATTTTTGATCAAGGCTGTTTATCAATATTACATAATGGGTTTGATCAGGGTAGTTATGCATTAGGTTTTGAGGTTTTTATGTTTTACGTTCATTATTTTCATACTGTATAAGAAAAATTATTTTGTTGTAATCCTAGGTTGATTCATGTTACCATGATTGAAGCAGCGCGGAGTATTAAAAAAGTACTCGAGCAATTGGGGACAGAGGAGATCAAAGATTTTTGCTACTTACACTTCTCAAATAGCGACTATCTGTTCCGGCCGGGAATATTTGCGGTCGTATCTTCATTCCCCTGGAAATAAATGCAGCGATAAAAATAAAACAAACAGCATACACGTTCATACGCTCTCAAGATGTTTCAGATGCAACTCGACTCATCAACGACAGTCGCATTCAGAATTATACAAGGTGTCACACAGCATGCTGGACGTGTCAAAAAATCATAATGACGTGAAAAACAAAAACAAAACAAAGAGAGAGAAAACTCACAGAGCAGAGCAAGTGTCAGCAAACGCAGTCCAGAACTTGTTATCCGAACCGGTCGACGTGACGCTGCTGCTGTCGAATGCGCACACGGGAACGCAGCGCACGTCAGCGCCGGAATCGCGCATCCAGCCGTCGAGTCGGGAACGGAATGTCGACAATCCCATCGACGGCGACACCCGGAAGTCCACAGTCATCCTCAGCTCGGCTGGCACCACATTCGGCTGCACTCCTCCCTTTCATAGGTTTTTTCCATTAGGATTGGGTATATAGTTAAGCGTAAAAATCATACTTGAGTACAGAACTTTAGTGTACAGCCATTTGACGACATTCCAAACGGAAGTCAATTATTTTCCTAGTATAGAGAATTATCCAAGAATGACTGATTAATTCCAGAATTTTGGCAATATTTCATTAATTTTTTAGAAATTAAAAAAAATTTACAGCATTTGAGGAAATCTGTTCTTGATTCTTTGGAAATTCGATTTCATGCACTATATGTCTGAATAAATTAATAGACAGATGTATTTCAAACTTGAAAAAAATAATTAATTAATAAAATTAAATAAATAAACTTGAGAAAATTCACAAGGAAAACGATGCTCAACTGCACATACAAGAACATTTAAAACACAAATCATAACCTATAAAACAAGTACACTGGCAACCAAATTCCCAGCAGGGACTTTGATGCTTCTGTATATGGGACAGACAATTTCCATGCCGCTTATTATTGGAAGCAGGGTCCACTATCCAAATCAAAAAAGCTGTGGCATGTTATTAGTACATTCGGAATACATTTTATTACAGTATATTAAAAAAAGAAAATAACAAAAAAAACAAAGTTCAATTTTAGGTTGATTTCTGTTTCTGTCATATATTTTCCGGCATCACTACACTAAATGTGTACTTTATATATAGTTCCCCCATGGTTTGCGTAGGAAATCTTGGGTTAAATGGAAAAAGTTTCCCATTGCACCAGAAGTTTTGGTGCGTGAAGGATGTTTGAAATATGACACCCACGTTTTTGTTTTTGTTCATATAGCCAACATCGCCCTATCATAATGTAGTATCACCCAGAATCTTTGTTGGAAAACCTTTTTCGTTTTCACTGAACGTCTCACTTTGAAATGAAGTAATTTCGGAGTTGAGAAACAAAAATCCCGAGTCATAGACAGCTATATCCTTTCGAAATGCCGGTGTAAACGTGGTTTCACATTTATTTACCTTGAGAATCGTAATGTTTGTCGACGTGACGTCGCCGTCAGTCAAATTAGGGTCGCTTTCAAGGATTTTCTTCTGTTCTTCCCGAAATTCCATCAAATAGCCCATGAACTTCGCCATTTTTTCCGCTGCTGTATCAGGAATAAATCTCGAGCCATGGCCGGGATTACCGGTGAATATGAATTCAAGCCCTGGCAAGACACGAAGATTATTTTCAACTTCATTCATTCGCTGTCACACAAACTGAAATCAAGAAATTTAAAGGGAGCTTATCGTTAATCAAATTATGAAATTTATACGTTCAAATGAATCCCAAGTTCCTGTTCATGCATAAAGAGGTGCTCTCTTTTCCTGGCAATCATTTGATCATCCTCAGTTCAATCAAATCTTTCTACCCCGCAGACCTTGCTTTCTGAAACTTCGGACAGGTGTCGCATGAATTACCGGACTAACCGCGAATAGATTCAAGGCACACGCAGCACAACAATGAAGAAGCAATAATGATGATGCAATAATTATACGTAATGAGGCGGAAAATCTTGATGTCCAAGACACCTTCCATCGGAGAAATTGATCACTCGGGCTATCGAATAATCTGATTTGAAAAAAAGGATTTTCATAAGTTTTTGTTTTTCCTTTAGACTTACACTGTTGCGATCGTTCTCCGTAATAAACGGGATAAACTTCAGTGGGACTCGCCAATCCTTCGTCCAACGAAAAGCCAACGTTGAGCTTTCGGAACTCGTCTGTTTCGATGAACTTGGCCATTCCATCAACTCCGCCAATTTCCTCGTCTGGCACGAACACGGCGTGCAAAGTTCGTTTGAGTACCAGTCCGTCAGCCTTGAGGCGGCGAATCGCCTCTAGGTACTGAATGCCTACGCATTTCATGTCCTGTGTTCCTCTGCCGTAAATGTTCCCAGTTGCTGGATCGATTTGCGCTCCGAAGGGCTCCCAGGACCAACATTCCTGGTATGAGAGAGATGAAACACAGCATATTATGACAGTCCAGAGATAGACTCTCTATAAAGTGTCCCCCCAACCTTTTTGGGCCCGCGGACCAGCAAATTTTCATTAAAATGTTTGCGGACCAGCAAATTCCCACAACATTTTTGCAGACAAGCAAATTTTCATAGAAATTTTTGAGGACTAGCAAATTTTCAGAATAATCTTTGTTGACCAGCACTTTTTTAACAAATTTTCTGCAGACCAGCAATTTTTCATAAAATGCTGACAGACTCAAAAAAGTTTTGCTTTAAATACTTATGGCTGGTATTTTAAAAGTTTCTGTTTTTTTTAAACAGTATAGCACCTGTATATCGTGGAATGTCTTTTAAAAATTAGAAAGAATGAAAAAATCCAAGTAATTTATTTCAACAGGTGAAAATCTGTCTGAAGTGTTATCAAGAGAAAGTTTAACTTTTATTTTCTAATTTTTTTAATTTCAACTGCAATTATCTTTCCAAAGTTTCAGATAGAGATGACAGACTTCATTGGTAATTTTGATAAATTCTTTATTCTGCAGAGATTTCCCAGACCAGCAAAAAACTTCTGCGGACCAGCGCAGGTCCGTGGACCATCGGTTGGGAAAACTGTTAAAAAGCCATGGTTTTGTCTACATCGATTTTATCTGGGCAATACATAATGATTTTAGTTTATGATCCCATATAAGGGTTCTCTAAATTAGTGTTCCCCAACCTTTTTGGGTCCGCGGACCAGCAAATTTCACAAACATCTTCTGCGTACCGGCGAAGTTTCATCAAAGTATTACAGAATCAGAAAAGTTTCATCAAAGTTTAACAGAATCAGATTAGTTTTTCTCGAAAGACTTTAGGGTAGGCAATTAAAAGTTTCTGCTTTTTCTTTGAATAATTTTTTTTTAATGAAGCAGCTATAGTGGAGGGTCTTTGAAAAAATAGGAAGGTGCGCTTGAAGAAAGGTTTCTCAGAATGAAAGAATACAATAATATATTTCAACAGGTGAAAATTTGTCTGAATTGGTATTAAGAGAAAAGATAACTTTTATTTTTCCATCAGATAATTTCAACTGCCATTGTTTTTTCAAAATGCATGGGAGTTTTATAAAACAAATAATTTCCACAGCACATTTTCTTAGTTCCCTGAATTTCGTTGCAGAGATTCCACCGCAGTAGCTGAAATGAAAGCCCAAGACACTTAATTTATTCCAGATAAATCAGTCGGCAGGTATTCTTAAATACCCGCCGTTGGAATTCACCTATATTCGCACGATAACGCATATACAAGGGACAGCATACAAATGTTTTGTTTTTATTTCGTACAAAATTATTCAGAACAATGGTAAATAAATAAATTATCATAAAAATTTTCAAAGATGTCGTATATTCCCGAAGTTGTACCACATAATTGCCTCATCGCCTCCATGACGTACAGTATTTTTTCTATATGAGCAAAACCTTCTGAAACCTCTATCTTCCAATTAATGACGAACAGGAAAATAATATACAAAAGTATGCAGTGCTTTTTTCTTTTTGCCAATAGGTATACGCAGAATTCTTCAGATACCGTAACTTCTGAAAAATTATACAGTACGTGTACCATCGCCTCATTTTTTTTTTACATCTGCCATTTTCAAAAGAGGACGCAAAAGAATCGGTCTGAAAATATGCAATTGCTTAATTTTTTATACTTCATCCCAGTTCATTCGAAAGTAAGAATCTGCCGAGAAATTGCTGCGCCTCTTTCGCATCGTCACGTTTACAACGCAGCAATTTTAGGATCATCAAAATACAGCATGCAATTACTTGGATTCACTTTTTTGTTTACATATATATATAAATGAAAATCATGCAACAATATAAGAAAAAAACAGTCTAAGATTCTCACAAATATATGTTTAAAATCTGTTAGATATATATACTGTACTGTATATACAGAATATATATATACTGTATGCAGTTTGGTACTGTTATATTCTTCAAAATGAATTTTCATAAGCTCACCGGGAACACTGGAACAACATCCACGTGCGAAACGAGCATGATAGGAGAATCGGATGGATTCGTTCCAATCCATGACAATCGCACGACAGGCTTCTTCGGAATTGGCGTAACCACGGCAAATTCAAGTCCCAATTCATCAGCATATTCTTTTAGGAAGTTAACGGCTGGTTCTGTAAGCAAATGAGTGACGACCGAAATGTATGCGCTTTGTACAGCGACATCTAGGATCAAACTAATATATGGAGTTGGTGATCGCTAACTGCGAGCTGCTAGAGTACTCGACGAAATCCTCCGGCATATCTTATGATTCCGGAAGGAATGTGGAATAACGTTATATAGGTGACCAGATATCAGACATGCGTCGTACGATGCGCACACAGGGCTCACCATAATCAGGTTCTGGTTGAACCGTGGGAATTCTTACGTACTCCCGGAATTTCTCGATGGAGCAAGACGCTTCAGCATTCATGGCTTATTCGTCTAGAAATATTTTGTATCTTCCAAAAAAATACAGTAACGCTCTTCGACCGCAATACTTTTCGACTTAGGAATTGAAGATAACTGGTACTATACAATTAAACACACGCGTTTCAAACAGTCTTTGACGGCTTGCTTCGTCGCAAGATCGTAATTTACACTACTTGGAACTGACAGACGAAGACTGACGCACCTCGTTATAGTTGCGGCTTTCCCGGGTTTGGGAAGCCTGCAGGGTAGAGATGACTGCCTGACGTGAAATGTACCAATTTGACCACGTAACGATGCAACAAAATCGCTGATGCTTAACAAAAGCCTTGACACTGAACTTAAAAATGTTCTGGTTCCAAACAGCAAAAATTGCTCAGGTTCAATTCGTCTCTAATATCCTTCCAGAAACGTTCGACCTCTAACTAGAGAAAACCCACAAGATGTAAGCGCTCTATCATGGATCTTCGCCATTTCCGTCTGATGTCGCTTATGCGCGCAGTGCAACATGTCATTCGTGCAAGTAACCTTTCTTTCTCCATTAACATCACTTTTATGTAGATTTTCTATCGAGAATGTTTAAATTTTTATCGGTATTTTGTGCTGTAGCCTGGAATAAATTTTAATAATTGCATTCAATTTATTTGCTGATTTGTTTTTCAAACGATACTCTAAGCGGTGGACTTCCAAGCATTGAACAAGTACATAGGGTTACGCACGCGGATCGAACGCGTGAGAATCACTGCAGTTTCTGAGGTAGGTTCGGATCCTACGTAGGTCATCAGTGTTCAGTGCGAATAATTTTCAAGTCCGGCGTGAGTAAATAGTAGATGCGTAGTTTTCGTCTGAGGGCGCGCAGAACTTGATGCAAAATTTCCGGGGTGATCTTATCTGACCACCGTATATAACAACCTCGCGATCATGGCATAGGGAAATAAGAAAAAATTTTCTGCTTCTGTTGAACGTGACATTTTTCGAATTTGACTTTGTTGCGTCATATTTTCTTGCTTGGATGCAAGGTGTTTCGTATTAAGCCGTTCACTTCAAGTTTTATTTATAGGTGTGCAATATCTTCTTTTTTCAGATGCTGTTCCGTTTCGCGGCTGTCGAAACGATTTAACATCAGTGTGTCATCCGCATGATTAGGCATACAAGCGTTGAGAGCACCGATCTGATCCGACATTTTGATGAAAGCTGCGTTTTGTTTCAGCAAACTTCGCAGCCATTTGAATGTGTCACAAATCGAACCTTTCGAGAAAGGAAGAATATGAATGGCGCCAATCCCCGTTATATGCAACTTGACCCGAGTTGGAACGCTGCTTGTGGTAGCGATGCATTTTCATTTGACTCCGGAAAAGGATCAGCTTTCGATTTTCAGGATGGTTCCTCGGAGACGGACATTTACATGCACCCCGGGCTAGAATCGGTCGATCCACCTCCCGCTCCAAAACCGAAGAAGTTTTTCAAGAGTCGTGATGCAACGAACTCTGCCGCCCCTGAATCCGCTCCGCTTCGTAAATTCGATCTTTCCACCTTGTATGGACCTAAGCATAAGATTTTCAAGAAGCAGCCAAAGAGAAGACTACCACCGGCGACGAAGAATACCTCCGGGAAGAAGCTTGAATCAGATCCTCCGCCATCGACTCCAACATCGTATCTTCATCGTGCGCCGGTTTCAGTTCCCGCGAAGGAGAACAAAATCTCCGAAGTGGAAGTGCGTGCCCCTCTTAAGATCGTGATGAAGAAAACGTCATCTGGATTTCATGTGGAAGCATCAGACGGAGTCACCAAGAAGAAAAAGCATGGACGTCCCCGAGGTAGAGCGAAAAAAGAGAAATATGCCGTCAGCGAGAAGGAGGAAGAAGACAACGAAGTCTTTCACGAAGATGAATCTTTAGATATCGCTGGAAGAATTTCTCCTGCTGTTCCGCCTCCCGATCTTCCCCCGGGGGTGACTGCACGGAGTGTTCGTTATGCTAAACGCCTGAAAAGCCCGACGTCGCAAGAAGAGGAATTATCTCCAGCTGTCGAAACCTTGATTTTCCAGAGGTCTCGTTCGAAAAGTCCAAGAGGTCCCAGGAAACGTTCGACGAGTGGCCGGAAACGTAAGAAGCGTGGAGGTTTAAGGAATGTTGGTCATCGCCCCAAGAAACCTAGTCCACCACAGGCAACTTGGGAAACATTGTTGGGTCCAGATGCCATTGTTATTCCTACCTTCCGACCGGATAGTGTACATAATTCCGAACCCGCCGTTACTCCGGATCAGGAATCACAATCCGTTTCTGATGATTCGCCTGAGAATGTAGAAATCTTTGAAGACGTCATGGAACCTTGTTCTTCAGAAGACCCCAGATCAGAAGATAGCAGTTCTTCTCCCCAGACGAAGTCGCAAACATCTCAGCCGTTTGCGTCCTCTGAACCAGATCAACCCGATCATCGACCGAGTTTGGTGTTGAAGTTTGGAATGACTAGTGACTTCCCGATTCTGACCTCTTCCCCGTCGTGTCCCGATTCTGTGTTCAATTTGACAGTGCATAAACCTGATGATTTATCTGAGTCCGTCAAACCATGTGATGTACCCCCGCCCATTACTGAACCCCCGGAACCGAATCCAATGATAGAACCTGAAAATTCTTGCAAACCTGTACCAAAACGCCGTGGTCGGCCTCCGAAAAAACTTCCTGCAGATGTTCCGATCGAGGAGCCACCTACATTTTCTTCACAACCGAATGTGAGTTTCAAAGTTTCTAGTTCTTGCTTGAGCGAGGTAGTTCAGCTCATTCATATTTAATGAACAAAAGAACAAGATGTATTATTTAAAATAACGTATAGAATCCATTTAATACTTCAATTTGTGAAACATTAATGTGTTTTGTTCCGTTTTCTGTCGAGCAAAATTGATTCTTGATTCCGTTTTTTTTTTTCCAATTATCTAGCTTCAAGTCGATTCGCAACCATGGCTGGATACGATTGAAGAAGAAAAGGCGAACAGTGAACCTCAAACCGTGGATTTTTCGGCGTTCGAACCACTGCGTCAAGCAGAGAGGATCATTCATATTCCTAGTCGCAATCCAAGCTCCAACAATGATGGAAGAAAGCCCAGGATATTTTTTTCAAAATCCGCATCGAATCGTGCGTCGTACAAACACAAGTGGCACGGTGATCAAGACGAGGAGGCCACGAAGAATAAAGCCGCGGCGAACGCAGCAGTTACGTCGAGTGATGCTGTGTCTCGAGCTTATGATGACTTCGATGCGGAATTCGAACCGCAAAACGCCTTTTCTGATCTTCCGAAATTGCGGAAATGTATCACTGCACCGCCAAAAAACTTGGGTGATATCGACGAAGAGGCCAAAGAAATCGTGTCTCTGAAGTGCGGTCGTGAGCAGAAAAAGGTGAATTAGTTTACATTTTGGTTGTGCTTTAATTTTTTTGATTCCGTCCGTGTCAACATTTCTTCGTTGAGAATCAGCAAAGGGGTTTTAAAGGTGATTCGTTTGAGATGTTGGAACCTTGTTTTTTTCAGTTTTTCACTGTGGTCAAAAATGTTCGTCACGGGTATCAAATTCAGGAAATAGCAGAATTCCAAGATTTTCAAGATGATGTGGATTATATTCTCGAATCGCTCAAAGACTCAAATCCTATTGGCGTCCGGTGAGTTCTTGATTGCTGGATTCTTTTCTTGCAGGATTTTTTAATAAAGATTTTCAGAAAGGCGAGGTTAAAGCTTCAGCCAGCAGCTGTTGATTTCAATCTAATTTTTTATGCAGCTGTCTAAGTGCCGTTTCTTTGGCAAGCAAGTGCATGGTTCCTGCTTTTCGAATGCATTTGCGGGCACAGGGAACTGTCGCAAATTTCTTTGGTGCATTGAAAGACGCTCCATCTGATGCGGTGAGTACTCCATGCAGTTTTTGGAGTAAAATCGTTGTTCATTTCGTTGTTTTCTGCCGTTAGTGTTTGTCACTCTGCACTGCCATGACCTTCTTCGTCCTTGCTCAAGATCGGCTCAATATGGATCTGGACTGCGAGAGTCTTAATTTGATGCTGAAACTCATCGAATCCAACACGTGAGTTTTTCGACGCATCAGAACACGAAAGAAATTCCTTCTTGGATTTCCGTGTACTACAAAAATGTTCTTTTCATTCCAAAGGTGTCGCCCAAAATTTTTCGAGTCCTATTTTACAGCAATGTGAATGTGTTTTGTCCAGTTACCAGAAAAAAGATATACAGATGATAACTTCTGTCAGGTGACATCTGCATGATATACTGAATGGAAGGTTTTGGTATTACAGTATATTTAAAACGAATGTTCTCTGATCATACGTGGAGAAGATATTTCCTTGTTCGATGACGCATCTCCGATGGCACATTTCATATCCTTAACGCACTCAATTTCCGGAGGCCTCTGGCTCGACTACAGGAAATTAACGCGGATTTATTTATCCGTTTAAATAAAAGGAAAATTTTATTATTTGTTTAGATCGATGGATGATAGTTAAAATAAATAAATTTAAAAATTTTCATCCGGGATTGAGTAATGAATAGAAATATCTACTAATGGGGTAAAATCGCGAAACTTTCCTAAAATAATACTGTGCATAATATGCATTCGATTTTTTGCGTTGCAGTGGTGGCGAAGGAGCCGAATTCAAGGAAACCAAATTAGACTCCAAAGAACTCGAAAAGCATCGTCAGAAGGTCAAAGAGATGTGTGCCGAATTGCAATCGCAAGGCCACGCTCAGACGTTGGATTTAAACCACATCACCGTAAGCGCGTATTTTCCCTTTCTGTCGCGTGGAATACAGTTTTATTCGGGATGGTTGTCTCTTTAGCCTGAACATTTGGCTGTGGAAACGTTGTTGAGTTTAACGTCCCGCCGTGCTGGAGAATGGTTCAAAGAGGAGCTTCGGGAACTCGGCGGTTTGGCGCATATCGTCAATACAGTGAACGACTGTTTACGTTATTTGCCGCAAGCTCGTTCCGTCGAACAGATTCACTTGCTGCCGCCTATAACTTGGAATGCAAAATCTGTGGAGAAGCTCAAGAGAGCTGAACGATGCCTTCGAGTTTTTCAAAGTGTATGTATTGTACCTCTGGATTCCACATCTTCCCCAAGAAGTGCCCTAATTTTTTTCCGTTCGTCAACCTCTTCGGATAATACAAAATAACAACAGTTGAACTCTCTACATCGATCGTGCATACTACGATTTTCACTGTATAGCGTATATTTTTGGGTCCAACTGGGTTCTTTCCCCATTTTATAGGGATTCTCTACGACGATTTTTTTCTTGCCCCTTCAATTTCGTTGTGGAGAGAGTCCGCTGTATTCCTGGTTTTGAATTGAGTTAAATACTGTAATTTGAATTCGGTGCTTTTATTCTTTCATTTACTTATCGATAATTTTTTGGAAACCTTTTCAAGTAAGTATGCTCCCGTGAGAAATAATTTTTCACGCAGATGAATCGGTTTCCCCCGATTACTGTGGACGAAGCGAACGTAAACTTGCCCAACTGTACTTGTACCAATGTGTTTTTATTTTCAGGATATTAGTTCTTCGTGTGAGTCGAATATAATGTTGATGCGTTTTTGTGAACATTTCTTTCCGTAGGTGACGAGTCACAATGAAGATAATCAGAAGTACCTGCTCAGTTACCAAAACGGCGTGTTGGTGGATTGTGTGATGAAACTGTGTGAACTTTCTGCGAACGAAATTCCGTCATACTCTATGGATTCGTTCAGTGTGAGGGAGTCACTTGCCGATACGTTGCTCGCAACATTGCTGTCTTCGATGAAAGTTCTTCTTTTGCTTGCTGGAGACATATTTTCGGAAATTCCGGATGGTAAGTATTGTTTATTCTTCAGTGTTAGTGACGAAATACTCTGCACTGTTAGCTTGATCTAATTGATATTTCCGGAATCAGTGGAGGAAGTTCCAAGAATCTTTTTTTTTTTCTTCAGAGCGACCCGCGGAAATTCTTGGGAAGCGTCCTGGACTTTTTTCCCTCTGTTGTCAGTGTATGTTCCATCTGAAAAAGGATGTACCGGAATCATTCAAGGCAGAATTCCTCATCTTGGTGAGATGCAATTCATTTTCTACGAGGATGTTGCTTGATTGCTGTTCTTCTTGCAGGCGCTTGGAATTTTGATACATCTTGTTGAAAAGTCGCCGAAAAACCGAGACAAATTTCTGTCTATGAGGATCAATGATGGAAGGGATATTCCTGGTACGTTGAAAACACTACGGCACTAGTATTTGCTTTATTTATTCATCAATTTCACATTGCGCCGTTCGTACGAAAGGTGTCTCAACAGTGATACATTTGGAGTAGCATCAAATTCTTGCCTGTGGAATTGCAAAAAATATCTGTAAGGTCTACTTCACCCTTTTTACGGAAGTTTTTTAACTTCAGTGGATCATTTTTAACGGTATTAGCTACATGAGGAACTGCTACATAAAGCGTACAATTTGCTTTCATCGAACCTGTACTCGAATGCCTTTCTCTGTTCAATGTTTGACGCCGTATAGAAAATATTTTGAGTTGTACAATTCATGCTCGGAACATTTTTATTTGTGAAATAGCCGATTTTGGTACATCTGCGAATTGCTCTGGTGGTCTCTCGGTTCAGGTTCTGTCTGCGTTTTCTCAAGATAAATCTCATAATTCCAGGAGAAACAGAACCCATGGAAGCATTCATTCATTTGTTCCTCAATTGTGACGCCAACGCCAAAGAAGTCGCCGAGGTCACTGACAACATCATTGATGAAATGGACGAAGCTCGTAAGAAGAAACGTGATCAAGAAAAACAAAAGAAAGAGGAAGCGTTGGAGGAGACTTTGAATGACCGTAAGTTGGGTTTGATTGGTGTTAATTCTAATTCATTTTTCTTTTCTTTTTTTTCAACTGCAGTTGTTTCCAAGGCTGGGAAGCATATGGAGGAAACCATCATCGGCGCAAACACAGCTATGCTCCTAACGCATTGCATTTGGGATAACCCGGTGAGACTGCTTGAACTGATTTTGTTGAATTCGTTGAAAGTGAATTTTTTTATGCGTTGTATTGCCAGGTGTACTGTTTGAGCTCATCATTTTCTTTCGCCGAAATTTATTAAGGGTTTTTTTTTCATTGTATGATTTTGATGTGCTGATGGGTTATTAATCAGATGTGAGGCGCAATTCTCGATTGTGATTCATAAAGCATGAAGGTGCTTCTTTGGTTCTCGTGGATATTTAATGGGGTAATATTCCAGTACTGTATATTCTTTACTCGAAGGATAAATTTCTACGCTCTCAGAAAGAAAGCGACCTAAAATTTTCCACGTAGAAAAATTGCCCTTTAGAAGCTTTTCACCGATTGCTTTTTGTTCGCATTTCTCATAGATTCTATTCCTACGGGAGCTACAGGATTTTCTCTTATTTTGCTTCTCATTCTCATTCATGTCTTCTTTGGTTTCTCTTTCTACTATCTTCGGATTCGTTCAAAAGGGGGTGGAAAACAAAGGCATGAAATTAATCATGCGGAAGGGAGAGAGCATCTTGTTAATTTTTCCTCTAATAACTTATGTGAAGCTAACCGTGTCCTTCATAATATTGCTTTCGAAGTTCATCGTATAATGCTTGGAAAATTGAAGTGAGCCTTTAGTAGTTTTTCGTTGTAATGCAGTATTGTCAGAAGATTCTTAGTGGAAATAGTGTATTCCTTTTGGACCACCCTGTGCAAGAGTTCCTATTATTTTTGAATCGAGTGATAGTCTGTGTTGGATTTTCGAACAGAAGTTTGTTGTTTCAGAATCAGAAAATACTCGGCTACGTTTTGGAATTGATGGTGTCCTGAATTTGGATAATTCTAGACTTTTAATGGGGTGTTATCCTTTTTTTCTTTAAAGGGTCGAGAGGAAGCATTACGCCAGCTATTGCCAGAAAAAAATTTCTCCCGGCTTATTGGTTTGGTGGAGAAGTACTTCAACTTTGTTAAGCTTACAGCCACGGTGACTACATAATTACCATAACCAGGCATTCAATAGTTTCATGACGATGAGTATAATTCCCAGATCGGTAACACGGGAGCGAATGCTGTTCAAATCATCGACAAAGTCTTGAAATACCTGAAGAAGCGCGACGAATTGAAAACTGCTTCCAACAGCGATGCAGATCGCGATGCAGCGAATTCCTCTTGGTGTTTGGATGATTCCATATCACTGCCACTCCCGGATCCCGATGAATCAATGTCTGCAGAGGACTCGAACGCTGTTGACGACGACAACTTTTCATTCAGCTCTGGCTGATAGAATCTCGATCAAAGATGATAATGTTCATGCAATTATCGAATCGGGTGCGTTTGGGGATACATTTTTTTACCGTGATTGAGAAAAAAGGATCGATTTCTTGCTACACGTTGATTTTACAAATTGATATTAGAATTTTACTACTGTACTAAGATTGCGAGGAGTTATTTATGCGACATCTCTGCATTCAAATAATTTTGGCACGAATCTGGACCTGTGTAACTGGTCATGAACCGTGTGTTATGCTTTAAGAAAAACTTCCGTTGTGCGTTTTTATTTATGATTTGTTCAACAGGATTTGCAGATCTCATTTTGGAGTTTTTTCGGTGCTCTCCGTGTATTTTCGATTGAATGACGTTCGTTTTGTTTGATTGAGCGCGAGCGTATAATTTTTGTGACTGGTTAAACGGACTTATATAGCGTGTTGTAGATATCTGCTGAAATCTCCAGTGTCTTGAAAAGAGAGCGTCCTTCACATTGTTGACGATGCTGGTCTTTCTTTTTAAAATGGATCTAGTGTTTCCCTTGAAATAAGACCTGTACTTTTGATAATCCTCATTACAGACATCACCCAAACTGCTTGAATTCTTGCGTTTGTAGTCTAACTCAGATTCCGCTGCACTAAAGAATACAGTTCGAAAAGAACGTAAAGCACAGCAACTTCTTGAGTTATCATCCAAAACACGTCATTTTCTTGAAGCATTTGTAATGGTGCCTTGATTACTAGAACTAGACCACATGATCCAGTTCACTGTTCATGACCTGAATCGAGAGTGATATAATTATTGTTCGATGTAGACAAATGGCTACTTGGTTCCAGAAGCAGAATCCACAAAAAGTCCTCGCCCTGAGGCACATTAATGGAATGAATTATCGGTACTTGATTATTCTGAAATTTCCTTCTATAAACTTTTGAGTGGATTGCTAGAATGATGGTTCCATTCAAAATATTACAAAGCCAAGACAAGTATGAATAAGGACTCCTGGGGATGACTTTTAATCCACATCTGCAGATGGCATCTTTTTCTTTATGCTGAATGAACGCGCAATTACTATCAGATTGATTTTGACGATCAGTGCGGTTCAGGCAACTTCCTCTGCAGGTAAAGAACATTGAAGAAAGAACAACTCTGCTAATTACTTACTTCAACCAAAATTAATTTCAACTTAGTGATGCAATAAAAATGTTTGCCTCTTGCGTGATGTGTGATTATTCTTTGAAGCCAGGTGCAATATGCAGCTTTATTCTAGATGGGAGGATTTTCGAGTGAAAATTGAAAGAGAATTCAAAAATTATCCTGAAATTCTATTTTTAGTAGCATAATTTCATATGCAGACGTCGGCAATCTTATGTCAAGATCACTTCATGGACTGACTCCGTTTTGTTTAATTAAATTTCGACTTTTTAAATACGTGAATATGTTTTTCTAATTTTATAATTTGTGATCCTATAGTACTACTATTTCTGCGCTGCAGGGCCCTTCAATAACTTCTGAAGGAGAATTTGAGAAAAAAGTCATTACAGAAATCATTTAAATTTCGAGTAATGAAATGTCTTCTTTTTCTTTGATACTCGAGAACAGACTGCTGGTCAGCGTTTAATTCGTCACTTGATTTTGCCTCCAGCAGTGGAATTCCAGCAAGAGTGAATGGTTCCTGGGTAAAGGCAAAGCAGAAGACTTGGTGTCTTCGCTGCCACATTTTATGGATGGGATTATTGAACGGCGGCGGTGAACACAAATCAAGGCAAGGTAGCATCCATTGCTTCGACGGCTGTGGTTCACTGTGTGCAATCGCCGCTCCACACCACCCCGCGCATTGCCCGGAAATCTTGAAAGAAAGGTGGGCACTTGTACACGAGAGGTGGATTGATCTTACTCGAGCGAAGTGTGATTTCTTCCCCTCATGAGGACGACTACTTCGCTAGGGTTGACAAATGAATAAAAATTGATTCCTTCAGACACTAGACGAAGAACGACCGTGGAAGTGTCCTTGTCGGAAATAATTTCGCGGTTACGCCTACCGTGAATCCGCGGATTTTGCGTAGTGCTGAAGGTACCTGTGAAAGTGTGAACTGTGTGACTTTCAGCTGATGATGTGAAGCTTCGCAAGTGACGGTTACGTACAAATTTTGATTCAATATAGGAACATGGAATCTACCACATTTTCACGCGTTTATAAGAACATTTTGGGGCATCCGAGTGTTGCTTCCAATGCCCTAGAGATATCACGGACTTTCAATGCGCTCGTAGGGGACGAAGAACGAATCAAGTTCATTGTCCAACTGGATGCGCTGAAAAATTTCAAGTATCCCATCCTAACCCGAGGAAAGGATGAGAAGAAAGCGGAATCTGCGAGGAAGAACGGGAATATCTTCTTCTCTAAGCGTGATCTGGAAAAATCGTTGGAAGCCTTCAACGAAAGTGTCACATTCGCGGACTCTAAACACACACGTTCCCTAGCGTATGCGAATAGGTCAGCGGTGTTGTTCGAATGTGGAAGATTGCAAGATTCCCTCGAAGATATAGAGAGAAGCTTTTCGGAGGGCTACCCCCCGGAGTTGTCTCCAAAACTGTACTATCGGAAAGCGAACATATTAAGCAAAGTAGGTCGAGTGTCCGAAGCTGTAGAAATCGCCGAAAAGGGTCTGAAGTTTTCAAAGAATATAATTGAGAGTGATTCATGGATTTCAAAGCTTTCGAAACTCTCGGAAAGTTTTGCCGAATTGGGAGTTGACGGTGATGGAAAAGTGGGCGATGTCGCAAATGCACCGGAAGATCATGGCGTTTTTCCCTCGTTGAATGAAGCGAATCCTCTGTACCCCTCTGCCTCTAGTGCGATTATCGTGGAATATGCTGAGGGACGTGGAAGATATTTTGTTGCCAAGCGTGACATAATTCCAGGTAAACATGTCAGCCTGATTTTTGAAAACCTTCGAGAATGAGATCTTGCCAAAGTTTTTGAGTGCCTACATATCGACGAATCACAATTCGGGTAGAGGATGTAATACGTTCCAGATGCAGGACACTTTCCATTTTGTTTGTACCATGTTAACATTCGAGTTTTTTCGCTGGTCTCATTTTCACGTCACACTTCTCTTGTGGACGAGAGTAGCCGTAAATCAACTTTGAATTGACTGACGTATCACTATTATCTGAACAAGATCAGCTGGGTTAGAAGGCGAAACAACTCTCGCATCCGACCGACGACCGGTGATTTACCTGTACTATACTAGGATAAGTTACGAGTGAGACGCTCACGGGATGAATTGGATGCAGGGAAGAATGGGATTGGATTCAGATCAGTTAATTTGAATGATTGATCGCGCCTGTTGGATTAAATATTTCAGACATATTTCGTCAGTAAGTTAAGTTCGAAGTTTTTCATTTATCCTCTCTTAGGTGAAGTGCTTATGGTGGAAAAGCCATACGCGTCGTGCTTGCTTCCGTCAGCTTTTAAGTCGAATTGCCAGAACTGCTTCCGAGGGTGTGATCTTCCTGTTCCGTGCCTTAAGTGCTCCATGGTGAGAACAAGCTTTAAGTTTTACATTGGAAATATTCGCGAATGTTCGCTTTTACAGGTCGTATTTTGCTCGGAAAAATGTCGAACAGAATCAGTCTGGTTCCACGACATCGAGTGCCTTGCGATGGAATCCATTTATGACGACGAATTCGGTGACACTGCATATCTTTCTTTCAGAACAATGTTGACGAAAACATTTTCTGCTTGGAAATTGTTCTCAAAATCTTCGCTTGCTTCTGGCAAGGGTGAAAATGACAAATTCAATATCTCGGAAGAAATTTATGATCCAGGAGACTATTCCAATGTTTATAAATTGGTGAAAAATTCTTCGGAGAGGAATCCGAGTGACTTGTTCAAGCGCACTTTGATGGCCTTAATCTTAGCGGATATTCTCTGCCAAACTGCATACGAAAACGAGGTTCTGGACGACGATTTGAAGACATTTCTCGGTGGTTTGATGCTGAGGCATTTGCAGAATTATCCATGCAACGCTCATGCGGTGGACGAATTGTGCATCAGGAATCCGGTGGACATGCTGGGAGCCCAAGGTGTTCAAATAGCCGAGGCTGTTTATCCAACTTTGAGCTTGCTAAATCACTCATGTGATCCCAGCACTGTCCGTGTTCATTATGGTGATATTGCTGTTGTCTATGCAATACAAGCTGTGAAATCTGGTGAAGCAATCTATTGCAATTATGGTGCGCATTACGCTCTCACAAAGAAAGCTGAACGCCAAATGTCGCTGAAGAAGCAGTATTTTTTTGAGTGTTCTTGTCCGCCATGTTTACACGACTGGCCGATCTACGATGCTTTGTGGAGAACAGGAGATCGTTACAAGTGTCCGAAATGTGGTACAAAGTCGTTGAACAATAAGATTCCTTCGTGTCAGAGTTGTAAAGAAGATCTTTCGACGTTGTGGTCCACAGTGGAGGTAATGAAAAGTAACTACGCGCGTTTTTACGCGAAGGTCGTGTCGAATGAATGCATTGATGAATGTATGGCATTTCTGGTTGATTACTTGCGGTTTTTGCACGACGTCATCGTTCGTCCGTCTGCGGAATTTAACGATTGCCAGGAAACTTTAAAGCAGTGTATGATCGTGAAAGGGAATCGTCGTTTCATTAAATGACGAAAGAGCTTATCGAAGGTGCAAAATTCAAGACCTTTTGTGAATTCTAAGCCATTTATTCATGTTCCACCAACTTGTCTCCTTTTCTTGATAGTTTTTATTTTTCAGAAGGAATTGTGGTGAATATCTGTGATTTTAGAGTGTATCAAATTGAGTGAGGTACTTATCAAGCTTTTCGCGTTTTTCGAAATGCAACGTCCTCAACCACCTGGATCTGGTTGGTCAAGGGAGAACGGTGCCGTCAGGGGTGTTCCGCCGCAAGCCGCGAGAGGAGAGCAATCCAGTGTAAGCCTCGACTTCTAACTCTTGACATTGACTTTTTTTTAAGATTTAAAATCCGAATTTCCTCTTTTTTAGGCGCGACCGGGACATACAACAGTCGAATACGTTGTCCGGGTTCCGAAGTACGTAAAGACGATTTTTTTTTTGCCAAGAGTGAAGAATAAAATGCAACGCCATTTTCAGGAAGGATGTGAGTCGGTCGTACCACGCAATGAAGTTCAATGCTAATCTGAACATCGATGTCGGCCAATGGACCAAAGTGAACATGGTCAGAGAAAATAACATCAAAGAATTCAAAATTGATGACGACATGCCAAAGTGAGTGCTGCGAGCGTCGTTGGATCAATCGGAAATTGACTACTATTCTGGAATCGTTTAAGATATGGAGCTGGTAGTGAGTACGGAAAAGATGCAAGAGATGAAGCAAGGAGACGCAAATATGGCAGATCCAAGAAAAAATATTCTGCCGAAGATCAACCTTGGCTAATGAAAATCGGCGGAAAGGCGGGAAAGAAGTGAGTTTCCGAGGTTGCGTTCTGACGTGTACTTTGGTACGATTACATTTTTTGATTGTTTAGATTCAAAGGTTTACGGGAGGGGGGAGTGACAGAGAATGCATCGTATTACGTGTTCATGCAAGGAAACGACGGATCATTCGAGGCGTATCCAATCAAGCATTGGTACAATTTTACACCGATCCAACGTTTCAAGGCGCTCACAGCCGAAGAAGCCGAAGTCGAATTCGGGAGGTACAATTTTCGATCCCTCTGGTGTTTGGAACGATAATTGATAATTTTTTAATCTTTTTAGACGCAATAAAATTATGAATTTTTTCTCTGTGATGGTGAAGAAGAAGATCAAGACTGATGAAGACGATTCCGGTCTGAAAGGAAACGAAGAGGATGGGAAAAAGTCCGGCAAAGGAAAGGGGGATGCGAAACAAAACTCGCTGAAAATTTCAGAGATGGACGAGTGGATAGAATCCGGCGAAGAATCCGATTCCGACAGTGACGAAGATGGTTCTTCAAAAAAGAAAGATAAGAAGAATGACAGTGATGACGATAGGTCCAAAAAAGGTCCTCTATAATTAGATTGTACGCGTCTGGGCTTCATTAATGACCGCCATGTTTTCAGGGAAGAAAGGAGCTAAAGCTAAGGCAAAGAAACCGAAAAAGGAAGTCGATTCCGAAGCTGAAGAAGAATCAGATGACGGCGATGAAGAAGGCCGTGAACTGGATTATGATTCAGAATCATCTGCCAGGTTGGCTCATGAATAGTTTCCTGGATTAAATTGATCTTTTCGCAGCCATCGGGTCAAAAAATCAAGCTATTGCTTTATTTAAAATTGTGCGTCAAAAGCGTCATAGTGGTTTTTGTTTTTTATTCTATGGCAACAGTGAGGATGAGCTTGAAACCAAAAGAGAGGAGAAAGGTGTCGACGAGGAAGATGCCATTCGTAAAGTACTGGATTCTGATTCAGATGAAGAAAACGAAGAAGAAAATAAGGAGGAGAAAGAAGGAGAAGATGAGGAAAAAGATTCTAAAGATACTGGGAACGAAGAACAAAAAAATATTCCCAAACCGGGAGGGGAACCGTCATCTAGTTCCAACACGCCCAAGAAGAAAAAGAAAAAGAAGAAGGAATCAGAGAAGAATGGTGAGCCGACGCGAGCATGAGAAATATGTGATCTTGAAATTTCGAAACTTGACAACGTTCTGTGTGTATGTTGAAAATTTTTTTCCAGCTGCTACTAGCCGGGAAAGTTCTGCGGATAGCTCTGACATATCTGAATCTGAGATAGACTTGGAGTCCAGCGTCTTCTTCACGGGAAAGAAAAAAGGCAAAGGATCAAACAGGTTAGCTTTATAAATGGGCAAGACGTGGAATTCTTCAAGTTAATTTGTAGTTGACGCGATGCATTGAAACGGCTTGCAGGGGGGATTGTTTTCAGTTGATTTTTTAATTTTTTTTTAAGAATCCCCTTCAAACAATTGCGTCCTTCTGGCTCATTCTGCCCACATCGATGTGAAATTCTTTGGTGGATTTTTTTTTCAACTTTCGTTTGGTAGTGCTAGCGAAAGCAATTCGAGAAGTGGTTCTCCTCCTGCTCCAGTTGAAAATGGATCCCGGCCTGAGAAGCGCAAAGCAGAAGATTCCGCGGGACAACAAACCATGAAAAAGCTTAAGTCTGATGCACATGACAAGCCTGCACCTGGTGTTTACCTTCCCGCTGCTGCTATTCAAGCAGCCAAGTGCGTACCCAGATGTTCACTTAAGATTAAGCCACTTTGAATTCACAGAACTTGCTGTGAAAATATAAGCTATCCAATTTATAGCTCAGACTCCGGCAATCATGATTTTTGATACGTGACCGCGAGAATGCCGATTTTTCATTTAAGATTGTTGAATATTTTGAAAACATGATTAAAATAAGATGTTTCGATCTTTCAGTGAAGCTGGTATTACGGAGGAAGGCGTAAAGCGTTACCTGTCGAGAAAGCCGATGACCGCCAAAGAACTTCTGCAGAAATTCAAGACAAAAAAAACTGGGATTCCTTCAGATCAACTGGTTTTGATCATAGCTCAGATATTGCAGAGATTGAATTTGGACAAAAAGAAGATACGCGATGCCCTGTACTTCTCTTTGAAGCAGTAAAAATGCGCCTCCACGGAGTCGTGTTTTCTCTTTCGTTGTTTGTATATTTGTGTTTTGTTCATTCGATAAATTCGTCTACGGGACGATAGCAACTACCCGGTTATTCATTTATTTTTTCTTTTGAATAATTTGACACTAGAATGCCCTTTCTGAACTGCCCTGGTATTAGGAGAGTGTTTTGCATTAGTGAGTTGTGATGGGACGCGTTACTGCGCGCGTGAAGGGCCGCAAGAAAGGCAAGAGATGGGCAAAAGGTCAAAGCAGCAGTTCTAATCCAGAAACGCGGAAATTTCGTAGCCGCGTGACAGATTTTACCGATGGATTCGTTGAAGAAACGCGGAGGCCAAGTAAGAATCCTTTTCCATTGGTTATTTACTATTGCAACTAACTATGGCTTATTCCTGGTCTTGCAGACACGACAGCGAGCGTGGAAGGTTTACAATTGGACCTCTTATCGTTGAATGATGGGAAATCGATCATGTCTACTGCGCCTTCTGTTGCTACGAAATCTGTGCAGAGTCTTGGTGGACGAACGAGATATACCGCGGCTACCTTCGCAAGTGACTGGTCGCAAACGTCGAACGTCACATTCAATAGGTTTTACATGTCTTAAAATTTATATCTTGGAAGTACTGTTGGGAGAAATATCTCGCAACAAGTGATTGTCAATGTTGGAAACGACATGGCGAATTCTTGATTTATCTGTGAAAATGTGAATTTTGGTCGTTGTTATGAACGTGCAGATAAGGAATTGATCTCCCCAAAAAAAAATTGGAAAGCTTCAAAGTAAAGGAAGGAATCCTGGTATCATCTCGTTGATAACCATTCTGCGCATAAAAGTGGTAACTCTGGTAAGGTGCGAATCGGAGTTTGATTTTTCACCTTAAATCTAATGTGCAATAATAATTTATTTTGAGACGTCATTAAGGAAATTCATTCCCCAGGCACCGAACAGTTGAAGTTGTGTGGATTATGTTAGGATTTATAATTTTATATTCTCGACTGCCTTGGATATTTGCGTGTATGTGGGTCAATTAATGTGTAAAATCATCAGTAAAATTACGCGAAGTGTTTTCCGTGCCTGCTTATTGGCATGGAAGAATTGAACCTTGTGGTGTTCCTTTCTTTTAGATTTTTGAAGAACTTTCAGCCGACGTCCGAGAATCACAGAGAAATGTTGGCTTTGCTTGAAGCCGCAACAGAAGTTATACGAGACCGAAATGGCGAAGAGAGCGACACGGAATATTTTTGCACGCTAGTCACGGCGTTCGATGTGATCGAAGATGAGGGTACGCTGGCCGCTATTGCCCCCTTTTCCGTCATGCTGTTGAAGAACATCAGACAGGAGTTCTTGCAAAACAAATTCGAGGTTTTCTCAAAGGTTTTTCTTAAGGTTCTTTCTAAACACGCCGGGTCACAGTCGACTTCTCTTCTACGTGGGGTGAGTGATCGAACGTATTTCAGTCACCTTAAAGCCTTGAATCTACATATATCCCCAAATTAAATTTAATTCCAGGCCATAACGTGTCTTGCCGTTCTACTGCGAAACCAAGAAGCTAACATCCTGGAATCGAGTGCATGCGTAGAACTCTTTGCACCCCTTCTTGCGTTCATCATACATCCGAAGCCGAAAGTGAGTACAGTATTTGAATCAACTGTAGCGTTTTTTTTTTTCGAGTCAAAAACTTGTGTTTGAAGGTTAGGAAAGCGGCTCAACATCAAGTAGCCGAAATTTTGATCATCACCGCTGGAAAAACAGAAAGTAAACCGAGTTCTGGTACTGGTCCGTTGGGAAACGCAGCCGCAAAATTCGTAAAATTTCGTCTTGAAGAAGGCATCAGCGATCCAAACGCCAACTTGACGTCGACGCTGCACGTGTTGGAATTTTGTAGACGAACGCTGCGATGTTTTCCCCCCGGCGCTCTGAAGGTATTAATGGCTTCGTGTTTTTTCTTTCGAATCGACGAATAACTCATGTTCCGATTTTTAGTCTATCTGTGAGCTGATCGTGCAACTGATGTCATTGAATAACGTCGTTGTGAAGAAATTGTGTGTTGAAGTGCTGAAGGATTTCGTGTCGGAAAGCGATCTGGAAGTTCCGTTCAGTGCCAAAACATTGGGTCAACTTCTGGTTGCCGTGTGGGATGTGAAACCGTCAGGAACAGATGCTGTATTGCTTCCTCCGTGGTTAACTTTGGTGAAGCAAGGGATTTTGACTCTTCACAAGTACGTTGCCCGATAACCGAGAGAAAAAGTCTCCTAGAATTCAAAAATACTTACAGTAGTTCACTTCATCGTATAAATAGTGAAGGTCTGAGCGTCACTGGACCTTTTTTGTTGAATCTGCTAATCTTTTCTTGCAAGCGTGAATACTTGCCGATCTCATTTTCTTATTTGTCTTCTGCAGACTTGACGAAGACTTGGCGTTCAAACATCTGCACAAGTTTTTGCCCTTTATGAGCAGTTGTTGGACAACCGATAATCATCCGGTGAGTGAATGGAAAAAAGAACGAATGTAACAGTAGAAGTAATGACAATTTTGCTGAAGTCGATTTTAAAATCAAGCGATCGAATGCTGGGCTGTAACGAATTTGGTTGTGAAGTAAGATTTTTTTTAGATCACTGTGGCCGCAAGTTGTGCGTTCAGCGGTTTGCTGAAACGGGCGATCCAACCGTCCATTGAAAAACTCATTAAAGAGTTGGAAACGCGGGGAAAATCTGAATCTATCCTAGGAACCCTGGAAACTTGTCTCACGGACGGTTTGAAATTCCAGGCTTACAAAGCCTGGCCTCTGGTTTTTCAACTTTGGTCACAGTTTTTTGAGGTACTATGGTATTCCAATTGTCTTCTGATCTGTTGGGTAATTTTGGAATGGAACAGTATCATTCGATTTTTGATTTCTTCGCATTTCAGACGTGTGGATCTGCATGTATCGACATTACACGACTAGGACTGTGTCAACTCGGTGAAATGCGGACTTCTTTCGAAGTTGAGGAACGTGGTGGGCCCGAAGTTTCAACCGGAACCCGCACAGCTTTGGGGAATGCTCTTGGCAATGCCGTACGAGTTTTGGGGCCAAAATTGTTCTTGTCTGGTTATCCGCTTGAGGTTAGTTTGTTTTACCGTCGCGGGGTTTTTGTTATTCAAATCGATGATTCTTGCGCTTGTGTAATTTATTTGTTTTTATGTGTCAGCTAAGTCGAACAAATACACTTCAGGTCAAGTGAATTCGGCTTTAAAAAATTAGATATAACAGTTATTGTATTCTGATCATCAGAAAAAAGCCAAACTCATGTGATTCGTTGGACACAAAAGCAGGAGCGAAGAAAACTTGACTATGTACCTAATTCATCTGCAGATTACCGGGAGGGAACCGTTTGGGAAAGGACTGGATCGCAGTTGGATACTTCCTGTTCTGCGTGATAACTTGGTTGTTGGATGTCCTTGCGAACTGGAATATTTCACGGCTTATTTCATCCCGCTTGCCGAAATTTTCTATGCGCGATCGCAAGGTGCGATCCCCAGAAGTCCTATTTCGGACAAGAAGGTTTATGGTGTGCTATGCGAACAGGTAAGCGTCTCCTGTGCCAAAGCTTCAGTCAAAAAGAAAATTTCAGAATCTTGCTGAAGACGGACTCCCCGTGTATTAATCTTGACCGGATGCACGCGTCGTGTTCCCCACCGTTCTTGAAATTCCAACGCCGTCCTTGCTGTTGAAAATTTCAGGCAGTGGCTGCCGAAATCGATAACCCCCAAAATAATCATATCCTCGTGGGTCTAATCACAAGCATAGTCTAACTTGAATCATCTTGACCAAATGAATTCAAGCCCAACTACGAAATAACGAACTGAGAAATGTCGCAGGCGATATCTATCCAATACTTGATGATATTAAGAAGAAAATCATGGCGTTCAAGTTGGCACCCTTCCCGAATTGTACTCATCATTTTAAAGAGTTCGAACCAATTTTGGCGATCCTTTGAGTAGTAAAATTGTTGGCATTATTTCAGGTATGGTCTTTGTTCCCGGGCTTTTGTAACAGTGCGAAGGATGTTTCGACGTCATTTCCAAAAATTGCTCAAACGCTTGGAACTCGTCTCAAAACCCGGCCTGACCTCATCACACCGATTGTTTCCGGCCTCAAGAACATAGCTGAGTTTGCTGCTCGTAACGGTGGTTCTGATATAACTGCCGTTGCAGTTTATGCGAAGAACTTCCTTCCGCTATTCTTCGTCAAAGTTCTTGAACCCAATACATCAGTCGACATCCGCGATCGATTGCTAAATGCCATCAAGGCATTTACTGCTATAGCAAAAGAAAGCGTGATTTGTGGCTTGAGCGAAAAAGCCCTTGCTGAAGTGTTACGAGAAGCTGAGGACGAGAAGCGCAAAGCAATAGTGTATGACTTGTGTATTGCATTAGCTCCACATATCCCGGATTCGGCCGAAGGTCGGGATATTCTGGAGCGATTGTTGAATCATGCGTTGGAATTGAGCGCCAAGTCAGAGGGCCTGAAGTCGCAGAAGAAAGGTTACCGAATTTTGGACACCTTGTGTCGTGGAGAGTCTGCGCTGGAACGGAAATTGGTGACTGAGCGGCGTTCAGATATTGTGAACACGATCGTAGTTGCTTTGTCCAAAAGCACGCCGATTGGCAAGTCTGCTCGTTTGAAGTGCGTCGCTCGGCTGATGGAGATGGAATTGTCGGATGATGTGGAATCTAATGCAGCCTTTAATGAGGAAGATAAAGATTTCTTGACCGCGGCGATCGGTGAGGCTCTGCTTTGCATTCGTGACTCAAAAAAAGCCACCAGAGCTGCGGCGTTTGATGTCGTCGTAAAAGCCACGACATTCTTGAAGGTTAGTTTGAAGGTTTTTTTTTTGTGGCCATGATACGAGGGCTGGTTCATTATGTTTTGTCAGTCTTTGAATCCCATGGATGGATATGGAGTAATAATGGATCATTCGATGACTAGAGTTGAAATGGTTGCTCATTCAGATTGAACTGCAGATCAGACAGAGTTGAAAGGGCGTCTCAATCTTGGAAGGAAAGGAGATTCAACACATACATGATCTTTGAATAGGCATGCAGCCGAAGTCCTGAATATCATTTAAGATGATTGGCTCAAATCCCTCGTATTCTGGCCGAGATTCTGAATTTTTGATGAACCCAAATAATTTTATTTTCTCAACAGTTGAGATTAAAATGCAGTGACGAAGAAGCTGTGAAAGGCCTGTTGGGATATTTACTTGCTGGATTGGCCGGGACGCCTCAAATGATAGCTTGCTCACTGCTTGCTCTGGGTCACGTGTGCTATACCATGAACGGTGAGATTCTGTGTTTATTGGTCGATCTTCATCATAGCTAAATATTTGCATTTCGGTTTCAATTTATATAGAGTGTTTCCCCGCGGACAACCTTGAACCTTTGATTGACAACGCCTGTCTTCTAATAACCACTGCTTCGAGAGAAATAGTGGGAGCAGCGCTGTCATTTTTCAGGGTTTTATTCAAATCATATCCTCCGGGAACAATGGTCATTCATCTGGCTAAAATCGTGAGTTTACATTTTCATTTTTAAAGGCACAAAACTTGGCAATTTACGTGAGTTAACGAGCTTAATATTGAAACCTTGGAATTCTTAGCGTGAGAAAAATCCCAGTATATGATGAAGACATACTTCATCATTTGTGTATCGCGTTAACATCGATGAATTTTAATTTTCATAATTTTTAGTTGAGTGCTATGTCGAAGATCGTGGATGATTGCAAACGTTACACACGAGCTGACAGTCGCAAGCTGTACGGGAAACTGATCAACAAATTTGGCGAAAAGACGGTGAGTTGGAGTGAATTGCTTTTCAGCAGTTTGTTTTATCGCGTCCATTTCCACACTTCTTTTTGCCAGGTAATCGGACTCTCAGGGGCTAAAAATGATCCAGTTCTTGACAAAAGGCTAAAAAATATTCGTCGAGCTTTGGCGAAGGAGAAACGCAAGCGTGCCGAACGACCCGATGCAGATAGCGGAGAAGAAATTGATAGTGACGCTGAGATTGACACGATGACTTCCAAAAGTAGAAGTCGATTGTCTTTGGCTCGCAGTGTCGGCTCCGTGTCCAAAGGCGTGGATAAGGCGAAAAGGTATTTCCGCAATCCGCACTGCATTGTTTTCGTCTCTTGATTTCAAAATACTTCAGGATGAATGGAGTTTGTAATAAATTTATGGTTTTTTTATTCTACTCTGATTCAACAGCATTGCAGAAATTTTAGCCAACTTTTCGGATGACGATTCGATGCCGAGTGACGCCGAAGGTGGCGGAGGCGATCGGAAAAGAAAGGCATCAAGAAAATCCAAACAGGATTTGATGGGGAAAGCTTGGATCCATGAGAACCCAGATGAACAAATCGTTGATCTTTTGGACGCTTCGGCCTCACGACATATCTTAGGTTTTTGAAAACATATCTGCTAGTATTTTCTCTGTTCTAATGTTCTTTTCGTTTGACATTTTGCCTATATGAAGCGGCCGACCCCGATGAGAAGAAAAGCAAAAAACCAAAGAAAACTAAGGATAACTTTGCTTTGTCAACCGATGGGCGTTTGATAATAGATGACAGTGACGAAGATGTGGACAGTGAAAATCTAAGAGGCAAAAAGCGGAAAATGACTGCCTCACGGTCGGGCATTCTCTCTGGTAAGCTTTCTGTAGCTATTATTATTGCGCGCGAAATATTCTCGCCATCAAAACACCACGGTGTATAGTAACTGTTCTCTTGTTCTTTCAACTCCACCAGGAATCGACTCGAAATCGAAGAGCACTACTTTGCGTGAAACTTTCGACGGGGAAGACGAGCTGCGAGATTTCGGCGATGATGACGATAAATCTGTCGCCTCAGGTGTGAATCAAAACCTTGGATTATCAGTTATCGTATTGGATGCTGGCGAACTGTGTGGAAAAAGATTGAAGTATCATCTTTTCTGCAAGCTATGCATCCTATAGTGATGGTGCTTTTCTGAGTGGTGCTGTAGATACAGTCGGTTGCCACCTCGTTCCGCACCGGACATTTGCATAATTGTATTTAAGCTTGAATCCCGCGTCCGCGTTGAAGACACAAAGCGTAATTTTTACCATAAAATCTGCGAGTGCTTCTCTGCGCTCATCGCCAACTTCGCTTGTTGTAATGTTTATTTTGTAAGTACAGTATACCAGAAGTAACTAAATTCAAGTGACGCCTGTCAAATCTCGAACACAATCATGGAATTCGGGTCATTTGGGTTAATACGAAGACCGTAAAGTTTATTGCGTGTGAAAATCCGAGTTCGGTACTTGCGTCAATGTGGCAATTCGTATCGCTGATGGGTCAAGTTTTAAATTCCAGCGTCGACGCGGACATCAGTCGGTATACATCGGCGAACGAAGAAAGTAAAGAAAACAGCTCCTGAGCCTTATCTTGGTTCGGAATACAAAGGAAAGAAGGGCATGGGTGACGTGAAACGAAAAGGTCTGCCGGATCCTTACGCATATTTCCCATTAGCACGTGATGCTTTGAACAAGCGGTATGTTTTACCTTATTAAAAAAAAAGAAATGAGAAGCATTGAAATTTATCTTGCTTTCCACAGGAAAGCGGCGAAACACAAGGGCAAGTTCAAGAGCGTCGTTGGTGGAGCCCGTTCTGGTGCCTTGAAAGGCATTAAACAAAAAGCCAAGCTGATGAAAAGGAAAAGAATTTGATCGGAGACCAGTGGTCGAAAATAAAACTGACTGCTCTACGTGATACACAAAATATCAACCTTATTTTTAAGCTTTCGGGGATTCCGTTCTTACCCAATTCAGTGCATTTTGAAGGAAGTGTATTCCCTGAAGTGATGTGAAGTGTTCTAAATTTTAATTGAATAATTTGACCGGCTGCTGCGTAACAGATACGAACAAATTTAATTTAAACAAATTAATACTAACCGTGTAGAATGGGTCATTTTCTTACATCTCCTCATGGGCTTGTGTTCTTCTGTCTATGGTACGGAGGTCGAGGCTCGAATCATGGATTGGGTGTAAGTCAAAGGTCGTAGCAGGAAATGAGAGTCGAAAAAATCTGTAAAACAGACTTTTAAACGTAAAAAGAGGTGCAGTGTACACATGCCTGGGAAAATTGAATGTATTCAAAAGCTCCTCAGAGAGTGAAAGAGGTTTAATGAGAAGGCTTTAGAATGTGTTCCTTTTCTCTTCATTGGTTTGATAAGTAGCCAAAAACTTTGCTCGTTGGGAAATCTTAGTGCCTTTCGTATGATTCTTTTTTATAGAAAAGGTTGGTCGATCATGCAAACATCTTCTATACTTCGCTTGTTTCTTGAAAACTGGTTATAGCTCTGTAAAGGGCTGATATGAAGATTTCATGTGAAGCACCGAAATAATCTGGAAACTTTCGCAGGGAAATGGCAGAGATGGAAATCTTGCCGAAAAGTCACGATTTTCTACCCTGTTAATGCATGAGCAACAAATTAAAGCAGACTTTAATTGCTTCTTTTCATCGTAAGTTCCACCTCCAATTCACTTCGTAGTAGCAAGCGCACTGCGAACTCGACTGTATGTAAAAAGTAAATTGACTAGTCAAATTACTGTATGACTAAATCTGTTCTTCTGTCGGACAGTAAAAAAATCCGATTATAAATGCAGTGAAATGCATGCTGATACGACTTCGTATGTGCGTTAGTATCATCCCAGGAAGATGTTTGATATTCGCTGAACACCCCGATAATTTATCGGACAATCCTGTATAAAATTAAATATGGCTTACATTCTTAAAAAACTATTACTGCATACTGTATACTCAAGTGCAAAACCATAATTTTTGACATGAATGGTATTCGATGTGATTGTCATATAAAATGCAGTATAATGTGAAAGGTTTATCAAAGACGTACAGCATATGCGTGCATAATGTTTTAGGCGCTCCAATTCTGTCAGTTGATCGAGGATTCGTTCTGAATTCCAAGCTAGGTGTTGGTATATAGAGGGATAAACGAGGTGCTGAAGGATTCTAGAATTCCCCAATGGGGACTGCCAGGATGCTGACTTGCGGGAGGTACAAAAACAAAACCAAATATATATATATATATATATATACAGTGTATAGTTTTACTGTATATGTTGTTTATAGAGGGATGTAAGCTCACAAGATCGGCTGATATAAATGAATGCGATGCTCCGGTATCCAGGAGCGCGGAGAAATTCTGACCTGAGATGCTAAGCTGAAGCACAATAGGAGGAGGTGCGGCTGAGAGTTCCAAGGAAGCACAGTGCGCCGCATTCACTGTGCAGTTTTGGCATTTCCCTGGATCTGCGGACAATCTTTTAAAAAATGGCCAGGTTTCTGGCAATGAAAACAAAGAGAAGCACCTGAGTCATTATTGGAACGCGTCGTATTCATATTTGTCTGGGGAGCCGCGGAACTTGAAGCTGGGTTTTCGTTTCGCGATGTAGCATTTGAACTGGGGCGTAATCGGCACTTGTGGCTGCCGTGCCGCATATAACAACCGTGATGCTGGCACCATTGGCGAGGTGGTAGCGATGATCGGTGTCTGAAGTTGTTTTTCACGGTACCTGACGATGATGAGTTTTGGACGCGGTGGTTGAGTCGATACAATTTGGCAATCTCGACCATGTCATCCCAGGTCATCGTAGGTTGCCGGAGCCACTTCTTTTGCAGTTCGTCCTTCAGGCCGCCGTCTGAGATGAAGAACAACTGCTCCATGAAGATCTGCTGCAGGAACGGTTCTCCCATTTTGAGCAGGTTTGGAGGGAAGCGGAGGAATGCTTCGTACTGGTCCCGCATGCGTTCGGCGAAGCTGAAGTAGGACTCGTCGGACTCCGGTTTCATGCAGCGGAAGGTTTCGAGGCGGTCCAGATGAGGCGTGGGGTGTCTTTGGGTGATCACCTCAACGAGTTGATTGAAGTCGGTGGTTCCCCTCTTGTGGTGCCGGTTCGCCATGCTCTGGATGTGCGGCAAGGTGTTCTGCAGCAAGCAATGGATCAGGTGTACCTCGGTGATGTTGTCAACGGCCGGGAGGTTGCAAAGACGGATGACGTAGTCTTCGAAGGCCTCATTCTTGTTCTGCTTCGGCAGGTCCGGACTGTGCAGGTTGGCGAACCACTTCGGCGGAAGGATGGGGATCTGCTGTGGGTCTTTGGCGATTGTTGCCAGCTCACAAGAAGGAGCTATGCCAGGGGGATGTGGCAGGGCTTGTAAGGCTGTGACAGGGATTTGGAATCTGTCTAGCTGCGCTGCGTATTCCGCTTTGGAGTTGCGGGTAGGTCTGCCCAGGCAATAGGTGTCAACGAGGAGCTGCAACGTGGCGATTGGAAGACTTTCCCAGACGCTGGATGCATCGGAGGCTTTGCTGCCTGGTCTTTTGGACGCAGCGCCCGCTTCGCCCGTCTCAGATTCGGAATCGGAATGGAATTCTTCGGCATCACCCATCGCGGCTTCCGCCGCGGCTTTGGAATTGTTGGTGTTGCGTTTCATTTTCGTGACGTCGGGTACAGCTCGTGATTGATCACAGGTCCAAGTTTAACGGACGAGCCCCCAGTAAGAGTTTTGGGGAATAAATCTTCGATCACGGCTTGAAGTACAAATTTATTTCAACGACGTCACAACACAAACACTGAGTCAGGATTAAAAGGTTAAAAGGACTGTACAAGTCGAGGTCTGAGAACAGAATGCCTTCCTCGTGCTGCTCTCAGTCGCTCCTCTCCATCGTGCTGCTGATCTAGAGATAGGTGTAACTAAGCAGTTGGGAAGAGTGACTAGTCAAACATGATACAACCAGATGTTGCTCTTGTAAGTCATCGTAATGCCTTACTATATGTTGTTTATAGAGGGATGTAAGCCCCTGCTGGGTTGGTGACAAGGTGAGGCCCCATCTTGCTGGAGCAGAACTCTTGGTCGTCCAAACTCTTTGCCACTGCGTCCCCCATCCCCTCATGCCCTGCACCCAACACTCTCTCCTGTGGTTGCGCATGAGTGACTTCAAGAATTGGGAATAAATCCCTTATGCAGGAAGTGGTGTAGCAGGTGACTTGATGTGAGAAAAAATGATTTCTCCACATATTTGTGAAATGATATGAGGGGATGTTCCATGGGTCTTTTAAATGTCAGGCATATTTTCTTATAAATGTGTTTTGACAATAAGTGCATTTGACAAGTTGTATTCAATTGTGGTTTTGACAAGTGCCTCTTCTATACTGAGGCCTGCTTGACATCAGTTTCATTGAACTTGGGCATTTTATTACTTCAAGCAAGGAATTAGCTTCAAAATGTTCCAAAAATGTCATTTCATGGGTATAGAATTACCCATATTGTTCAGCAATAACAGTATTGCTGAGGTCTTGATGTCAATTTTTTATTGAGCACACAAGATAATTTCTTGGACACTGCCTGTATTATTCAGATACAACAATCTAATTATAATCAGGGGAAGGC